>PISX010006560.1:20612-96452 GCA_004024625.1 Mellivora capensis | reverse complement strand
TGCTGCCATTGGCGTGGCAAGGAGTGGGAGGGCCTGAGAAAATGAATTAGATATTGCTGGTAACAGGCAGTTTCGTTACCTGCCCATGCCTCCGAGGCTTATCAGGAGTCAGCGTTGTGCACCAAGCTCTCGAAAAGCAGATTTCAAGCTCCGTGAAGGCAGACGCTTATTTTGTCCTTGTCCAGGAGCACTTAGTAAATACTCCTCCATTTAAGAAGAAACCTCAGAGCAAGTATGATTCTTGATTGGACACAGAATCTTACTATGTAATTTTTACTCTGTTTCTTTGGCAAATTCAGCAATGCCGGTGGGGACCTCATAACTAAGATTGCCCTTGACTTTTGGCGGGCGGGAAGAAAGAGGGAAGACATTCAGCTGAAGGACTTGGAACCCGTGCTGTCTGTCGGAGTCTTCAACAATAAACACAGTGAGTCTCCCAGGCTGAGGAACCCCCTGACCCTGCCAGCGGACCCCCCTCCTTCTTTAAACCTTCTACAGAGCCTCTGAATCCTTGTGCCGCTTCTCTGAAGTAGGGATGTTCCATAACAGGAGCCAGGTGGTGGGGGGTAACCTTTTTTTTTTTTTTTAAAGATTTTATTTATTTATTTGACAGAGTTCACAAGTAGGCAGAGAGGCAAGCAGAGAGAGAGAGGAGGAAGCAGGTTCCCCGCTGAGCAGAGAGCCCGATGCGAGGCTCGATCCCAGGACCCTGAGATCATGACCTGAGCCGAAGGCAGAGGCTTAACCCACTGAGCCACCCAGGCGCCCTTAGTGGGGGTAACCTTAACAGGCTTGCTGCACACTTTTTTTTTTTTAAAGATTTTATTTATTTATTTGTCAGAGAGAGAGAGAGAGCAAGCACTGGCAGACGGAGGCAGAGGGAGAAGCAGGCTCCCTGCTGAGCAAGGAGCCCGATGCGGGACTCGATCCCAGGACGCTGGGATCATGACCTGAGCCGAAGGCAGCCGCTTAACCACCTGAGCCACCCAGGCATCCCATGTTGCACACTTTTTAAAAAGAGAGTCTTGAGGGGGTAGAGATGGGAAGAATGTACTGTGGGCTGGGATCAGAATGGGTCCTGTAAGAGCAATGAGCTTGGCCAGGTGACAGGGACAGTGATGGGAAGACCCAGCTGTGTCTTGCTTTGCAGGTGGCCTGTGGCACAGCGGACTGATAGACCGAAACCTCATCGATTACTTTATCCCCTTCCTCCCCCTGGAGTACAGACACGTGAAGATGTGTATACGGGCGGAGATGAGGGCCCGCGGCTCTGTCGTAGATGAGGACATTGTCACCAGAGTGGCAGAGGAAATGACTTTTTTCCCCAAAAGCGAGAAAATCTACTCAGACAAGGGCTGCAAGACCGTGCAGTCACGGTTGGATTTTCACTAACCTCTGACTCAGGTGGGGTAAGAGGCCGCTGAGAGCTTAACAAGTGAGGGTCTTGCCTTCCGGAAGCACTTTGAAGCCCTGTGTGGGGTTTGCACTTTGCACCTGTGGACTTTCAGGACGTAGAAGTTTCTGAGAGTTGAGTTTTGAACAGACACTAACCTATTGAGTGTACTTGTCATCTTGGACTGGACAGCCATCCATGCATGAACTGCGGTGGACGATGGACTTCTAAAATCCCACTCCCTCCCCCCTTGCTGACCTTGACAGAAGTGCCTTGCAAACAGCTGTGTGAGATCTAGGACCCGTTCTGACCCCACGGTACCCACACCTCAGAAGCTGCAGCTCTAACTCAGGGAGTGCAAGGGCCCTGTGGCAACCTGGGGAGCATTCGGCTTGCACCTGCTGAAAACGTCCGAGAGTGTTCACTGGCTTTTCACTTGAAATCGGTGGCACCTTCAGGCACAGGCAGTGTCCAGAGAGATGTGGGCCTGCACACAGAGCATCCTCGACCAGGTGACCTACCTGCCTGTGGCGTGGGGTCTCCAGCCGAAGCCTCTGCAGCAGCCCAGGACTGGCTGCCTCATGGTTCATTGCTCTGGCTGGTCCTGGAATTGCTTTGCCTTCTCTCACTTGGTGTTGATCTCAGTCTTCCTGGTACCACTTCTGCTTCTGAACTTCAGTCGCTGCTAGATTTGCCCCCAAGCGCACGTCATCACGAGAGTCAAATCAGAATGAGGCCCTCGGTTTTGCATTTGAGTCTTCTGTTCCCGCAGTGAGATATCTGTCGCAATTTATGTGTGGGTCGATCCCTCACTCTATTCCAGAGAATCATCTGAAATCCACAGGACAAGCTCGGTGTCTGTGGATGCCACGTGCCAGAGCGGCCAGCCGGCGGGTTCTGCGTTGCCAAAGAAGTGTAGGCATTGGACACCAGAAGTGCTAGAATTCTCAAGGATGTGTATGTTTTTTATGATGTTTTTTACTTGTGAATCTTGGATACCAGAAAAATATAGGACATGGCTTATTTTAAAACGTGGGAAGGACACCAAAAAAATGGAGTAATTGCCAGTACTTTTATCAGAAACTCTTTACAAAAACTATGCATTTTTATCCTTCAGTGCGTGGCAATAGCTGGTCGCAGTTGGAGGTCAGACGAAGTCCGCGTGAAGCGGCTGGTCCCGGGTGTCCCCTGAGGGCGAGCGCCCTCTCTGGCTGGACCGTGTCGGTGACCGGGAAATAAGACGGATTCCAGCCCGTGTGAATTGGGGTGTGTGTATGTGAGTGTCACAGCTGTGACGTGACCACAGACCCCTGAGAAGGACAGTGTGCAGTGTGTTTATATGTGAGATATGGAAGGAACATCTTCATGACACAGGAGTGCCTTACAGAGGGTCACCTTTAGTCTTTTAAAAATGCCAAGTTAAGGGGATGCCTGGGTGGCTCAGTGGGTTAAGCCTCTGCCTTCGGCTCAGGTCATGATCTCAGGGTCCTGGGATCGAGCCCCGTGTCAGGCTCTCTCCTCAGTGGAGAGCCTGTTTCCCCCTCTCTCTCTGCCTGTCTCTGCCTACTTGTGATTTCTCTCTGTGTGAAAAAAAAATAAATAAAATGTTTAAAAAAAAAAATGCCAAGTTAAGGGACGCCTGCGTGGCTCAGTCAGTTAAGCATCTCTGCCTTTGGCTCAGGTCATGATCCCAGGGTCCTGGGATCGAGCCCCGCGTCAGGCTCCCTGCCCAATGGGAGCCTGCATTTCCATTTCCCTCCACCTGCTGCTTGCCCTTCTTGTGTGCTCGCTCTCTCTCAGATTTAAAAACAAAACGAAAAGCCCAGTTAAGGCTTAAAATTTTTTGTACCCATTCTCGCCCTGAAGCCGAGTCCCAGCTCTTTCCTAACCCCTCGAGTGTCTGGTCAGGGAGAGACAAGCTTTTCCCGGTTCACGGTGATGCAATTCACTCATCACATTGTGAGCCACCTTTGGACTTGTACCCGGAAGAGGCCACGATTGGCCACATCCTCCCTCACCCTGTGTAAGAGGTAGACAGGAACTTGAACTGACCTACTGAATATGAAATAAAGTCTACATTTTATCATGTGACGTGTCACTTAGAAACTTTTTTGTTTTCCCTAGTTTATTCAGTAACTCTGAACAGTTTGAGCTTGGGAGAAAGGCTGTCCAGCAGCTCGGGGTGTCGGGCACACCACAGCCCGGATCAGCTGGCGGGGAGTCTGTGCGTCACTTGGCCAGCACTTACCTTCAGGGCTGGTCCCCCCCCCCCCCACGCACACGCACACAGTGACACTGGATTGGGTGATGGGTTCTGTGCCACAGTTCCACGGATGAAAACTCCAGGGAGAGCTAGGCTTCTTTCTAGCAAGTGTTACCTCCTGAAGTTGACATAGGAAGGGAACTAAGGCAGTGGGAAAACAGCTTCCTGCTGACATTCTGCACCGGAGAAGGCCGGGCTCTGAGCCGGAAGCCCGCACCATCCAGTGAGGTCCTTGCTCGAGCGCAGTCCACCGGGCTTCTCTGTCGATGGATCGTTAACACCAACCCCCTTTCCAGGACTGAGGACATGCCAGCTACTTTCTAGAAAGTTCAAACCCAGCATCCCACCCGCTCCCACCATTTCTTAACTGAAGGTGCTTCACGTCCCGAGACAGAACTTTCCAGGTCTGTTCCCAGCCTCGTGCAGTTTCTGCTCCGCCCTCATCTACAAAGACTGAACTTGCCAGATGGAAGTCAGGGGACTCCTGTGTTCCCTACGGAGGGGCGCCCGGGTGCTGGGGCTGACATCTGAAAGTCATTAGCCCGATCTGTGATCCCTGGCGACAGGACGACAGGTCAGCTTCTGCTCCACATCAAGAACCTTCCAACATGGGGCACTTGGGTGGCTCAGCCGGTTAACATCTACCTCTCACTCCCGTCATGATCCCAAAGTCCTGGGATCCAGCCCTGCATCAGCCTCCCTGCTCAGTGCCGTCTGCTTCTTCCTCTCCCTCTGACCCTCACCTCTGCTTATGCTCCTACTCTCTCTCAAATGAATAAATAAATCTTAAAAACAAAAAAACTTCCAACACTTGCAGCCATCCAAGCTTAGGAGGCCTGGACGCCCTTAAAGAGCCTCTCCGTGGGCCAGGTCCCATAAGACGAAGGGGTCCTCTGGGCCTGCAAAAAATGGGTCTGTGAGCACTTAGGTGCCACAGCCCACGGGAGCTCCCCCCACCCCCGCTGCAGGCGCACACGGGTGCTGCGTACACCAAGGTAAGCCTAGTACCCTGTAGCACTCTGTGCGGCTGGCTGGCACCTCCGCTGAGGCTGTGTCTCTGGACTTGAACTCCACAGCTGGGAGTCAGGAGCTCTGTGAAGCCCAGTGCTGCTAAGCAAAGAGCAAGAGCCATCGGGATGCTCAGAGGCCCTGCGTTAGGCTTCGCACTGCACCTGCTGGGTCTTAATTCATAGCTGAAGCACCTAAGACCTACGGTGGAGGGTTTTTTTCCCCCTCCTTTAAAAATGTATTCACAAGTTATACACAGTATCATTGTAAAATGGTAGCTCTTCTGTAGTTATAAGTAAAAACACTGTTCTTGGCATCCACAGGGTAGACTGGGGGGTGGGGGGGGGCAGTTTAACTTTTCTAAGTTTTGGGAGTTCTCATTAACAAGAACTAGCAACAAGTATAGTTTTTAAAAATATGGCCAAACTTGCCAGATGACAACACATGGCTCGTTGAGGGATGGGAAGCAGAGAAGGGTCCTCCTTTGCAAGGCTGAAGGCCTGGCAAGTGAGAAGCTGGAAATACTTCTCTTCCGAGGAAACTCTGTTTCTAACAAATGTTCACAATGTTGCTATTCCCACAGTTCACAATGTTCCTGAGATCAAAACCCTTGGAAAGGGGATTTAAGGCTTATTACACACTCGTGCTTTTATCTAAACACTTTAGTGCTCCTTGTGATGGTCAGCCCGTGACAGGTCTGATCACTGCTCCTGCCTTGGGCCCCTGTTATGCCATCTTAGGGACTACGTGCCGAGGACCCGGGCCTGGACTTGTTTGCAGTAAAGACATCACGGTATATGATATGGTGACAGGAACTTTAAAAATACAAACAAAGCCCACAAAACCAGCAATGTAGAGTCTGAAAAGTTTCTCATAATGTTAAAAACCATTTTAAATAAAGTTACTACATTTTCAGTAAAACTTAAGATGTCCTTCCTTGAAACAGAAACACCTGAAATTAAAACATGATTTTTTAAAAAATCATGAGCCCTGGGCCGAGCAGACTGGGAGCTGCCTGCTTCCTCCACTGAAGGCTCCGGGGGCCGTTCCGAAGCCCCCGATCTGTAGGGTCTGATGCCATCAAGCTTCACTGGATGAAAAAGGCCCAGGAAAATTCCCGTCCTGTCCCACAGGAAGCATTTCCTTCAGTCCTCTTCCAGAAGACGGAGCCGGGGGAGGTCCGGGAAGAGAGCCACGTGCTGAGTTCCTTCTCCTCCAACTCGAAGCAATGACTCCAGGCTGCCATCAGTCATCATAGTAGTAATCTAACTTGGTGAACACGGTTTTGCAGCCTTTGTCAGAGAAAACTCTCTCCTCTTTGGGGAAAAATGTCATCTCATCAGCCACTTTGGTTACAATGTCCTCGTCAATTTCAAAGCCTCGGGTCTGCATTTCGACTCTGATGCACATTTTTAGGTGTTTATATTCCAGGGGGAGGAAGGGAACAAAATAATCAATGAGATTTCGGTCAATCAGGCTGCTATGCCAGAAGCCACCTGGAAAAAAAGAGAAAGGCGGTGTTCGTCATTGTCCACCTGACCCCCCCATCCATCCAACACACGTCCACTGGGCATCTGTTGGGGGCCAGACTGGGAGGCGGAGCCCGCCATCTAGTGAGTCCGGTGTAACCCGGGAGCTCGATGCCTTCACGGCAGCCAAGCACAGGAGCCACGGGCTCGGGGGCGGCCTCTCAGATGCACCTACAGATCCGAAGCGGGAGAGAGACGCGCCAGCCCAGAGTGCCAGGAACACGCAGAGAGGCGGAGTGGCGCGCAGGGAGCGGGGACCAACTTTCCAGGCTGGCAGAGTTTCAAAGAAAGTGCCAGGAGAGAGGAGGGCCCGGGGAAGGCAAGGCCCAGCCGCTCCTTCCTTGGGGAACCTCGGACTCACCGGACAGCAAGAGACCAGAAACCCACCACTGCCACCCGCACGTCCGAACCACACAGCGCACCGAGGCCCCGGAACTCGAACCCTCGGAGCCATACCGTGAAGACAGCGCTCTGGTGCGGCCACGGGGCCCAGCCTTTGCTGGGTGTTTTCACCCAGAACCAGTGCTGGCTCGGCACCCACCCCGTGACCCAGTCACATCCCCTCGGGGGCTCCCAGGAGGACCCAGCACGAGTCCCCTCCGGACGACCACCCACCCACTGGATCGCACCCAGCGCTCCCCAGGGGTGAATGGCTTCCCTTCCCCTCTGCCACTTCATTCTGGGGCCTCAATCCTGGTCTCGCTCTGACACCAATTCCAAAGTGTGTGGCGTTTTTGTTTTTTGACACCACCAAGCAATTCTCTGGCACCAGCTGGGTGTGCGACAATTCAGGTTAAAGGACACCAGCGAGGAATAGCCCGATGGGGGAGACGCTCAGGGCAGGGAATGCAGAAAGGACGTGAAGCTTCCATGCCCCCTCCCAGAGGACCACTCTCCCCAGATCTCCTGTGTTCAACCTGGAAGCTCTCTGAACTCCATCCTTCTGGGGTTTTACGGAAGCTTCGTCCCACAGGCATGACTGAGCAAGTCACTGGCCATTGGCGACTCACTCCACCTCACTGCTGTCCTCTCCCCAGAGGTCCGGGATAGACTGAAAGTTCCATCCCTGCAGTCACAGGGCGGGTTCCCTGGAAACCAGACTATGCCCTTTAGACGCTTCCCCAAAGGTTCCTTATCAACACAAACTCGGGTGTGGTTACCGGCTGAGCGCTTTAGATCCGCACTGGAAGACAGAGAGCAAATACCTATTTCTCATTACAAATCATAACTAGAGCATCCACTCTCCTTTCCCAGCAGCGCTTTGCACACAACTGGTGCTCAATAAAGATCTCACCGCCTGGATGGGGTGAAGTTGGCCGTGGGAGGAAACAAAATGAACGGCCGAGCAGTAACAAGGGGGCAGCTCCTTTCCTGAAGGCCTGTTCTGCGTCGGGCAAGCCCTGGGCAGGCATGGACGCTGCCCTCAGGGGTTCACAACCCAACAAGCCAGTAGACAGATGATTTCAGATAGTGCTGGGGGCTCCGAGCACCAAGATGGGGCGAGCGGGCAAGAAGGACAGGCTACTTGGCCAGAGTGGGCAGACATGGCCCAGCTGACGAGGTGACCTCTGGGAGGAGCCAGCACGACAAGAAACCGACCATCGGGAAAGTGTTCTGGTGGAACAATGATCTCAGATGGGGTCTCCTGAAAAACCATCTACGAACCGCTCCCCAGTTTGTACCCTCAGACTGACTGCCCCACTCGCGCCCCCCCAGCAGCCCACTGGAACGGCCAGCCATCTGCCCCGCATCTCTACAGGGGTGCCTCGCTCATGGTCCACACCTGTCTCCAGCTCGCACCCGGCCCCACATACTTGCAACTCCACACTCCGTCCCCCGAAATGGCAGCGCCACCCTTCCACAGCTCAAGCGGGATCCCTGAGTCGGTGCTCTCTCATTCCCACACCAATCCTCTAGGAAATCTTCTTCTACCTTCTGTAGGTTTCTCCCTTCAAAACGCATCCTCATCCCGCTGTGTCTCCCGATTCCACTGGTGGCACGAGGGGCCGGGCCACCAGCGTCTGTCCCCCGAGCAGCTGCACAGCTCCCACCCAGAGTCCCTGCCCTGGCTGCCTTCAGTCTATTCTCCCCCCAGCACCCAGCGTGGTCCTGTTAAAACCAAGTCTGGTCATGACACTGTTTGCTCAAAACACCCCAGGAGCTCCCTCCTCCTTTGGGAGGCAAACCCAAAGCCTCCCTAGGGCCCTCCAGGCCTTCCATGACCAACACCCCCAATGCAAGCCTTGCCTCTTATCAAACCCCCTATCCCATTGTTTCTCCTGGACTGCCACAGTCCACACAGTGATCCTGGGCATACCCCCACCTCAGTAACCCTGCATGTGCTATTCCCTCTGATGGAATGCTGTTCCCTGTGGTAGCCACATGGCTCACTCCCTCAGTCCTCGGATCAGCTCAAGTGTTACCCTCACGGTGAGCCATCCCTGAGCGCTCCACTGAAAACTGCCGCCCATCCTCACTCCAGCACCCCCAAACCTCCATCACTGACTTACTTTTTACCTACTGGAGAGGAAGAGATCTCTCTACCTTTACACAGATACAAAAATCCATCATCTGACCCCTTTCCTTCCTTATTTATTATTATTATTGGGATAAGAATTTGCTTTTGTTCATTGCTATGTCCCCTGTCTCTGGATCAGTACCTGCCTCCGAGTAGGTGCTCAATGAACACCTGTGGAGTGAATGAATGAGTTCAGCCGTCTGCCTGGGGCCGCAGTCAGTAAATGGCTGAGCCAAGTCTGCGTGATTCTGAAGCTTATACTCAGGAACTCTTTGTAACTTCCCAGAACGTGGGTCCCAGGCTACTGGCCTCACCTGCTAAAGCGTTCAGGCTTAAGTGCATATGTGTACTGTTTGGCACGCCAACGAACCACCTAACAGGTTACAAGATATCCTTGCTTTCACCAGTAATATTCCACCTACACAGACGGACACACAACGCCCCATACTGTTCACGTATCTCTACGGTAGAAGGAGTTTCTTGTTTCGAAGGAGAACTTTTGTTTTCTAAGCTCAAGAAGGAACCTGAATGGAGCAGACTTAAATGGGAACGGTCAGCCTGCGTGGCTCCCAGGTTACTGGGTGAGTCATTTTGCATATGGGGAGTTCTCACCACCAAGGGTTCAAGGTCAAAGGTGTGTGTGTTCACCTGAAAAATCATGAGCTGGGCAGTGAAAAGCTCAGGCTCCGGGGACCAGAGACACCAAGCAGGGTGGCCTTGGGCAAGTAGCTCCCTCTAGGCCTCTGTTTCCTTGGGGACAATGACAGTTTCTACCCCAAGAGTTACTGTGGAGATCAAAGGAAATCTGCAGGTAGAGTGTTCAACACGGCGCCTAGTGCAGAACACAGGCCCACTGCTGCTTGGCTCTTGATCTCGTGCACAGAATCTCAGAGTTCCAGGACAACACACAGGGAGGAAGGGACCCGACAGATCCTCTCCTTTGGAGGCACCCCCAACAGCCTTCCTTGCTCACCTGGCTGCTTTTCTTCCATAAAGGAAAAGGATTTAGCTAAAGAAAACATGGAGTCACCTAAAGTTTAACAGAGTCTTCTGAGAAATTCTGCCTCAGTACATCGGGGAAGGGACTGAAAATCGGCACTGCTAGCCAGCTCCCAGGCCATGTCCAGGCCGAGGACCTACAGCTCAGGGATGCAGGATCACGAACGTGACGGGTTAGGAATGCCGGGCACTTACTATTCTTGTTATTGAAGGCCGACACGGACAAGGCTGGCTCCATGTCTTTGAGCTTGATCTCCTCCCTCTGCTTCCCACTTCTCCAGAAATCTAAAGCCACGTCTGTGATCCTTTCGGCTCCAGCATTGCTACAATAGAATTCCAGGGAGTGAGGACTGGGTTTTGTGCCAAAGCCCACAGACTTAGGCTCAAAGAGTTCTTCAAGCAGGTCCCGGCCCCGACCTTACCTGAGAAATATGAAGATGGCTTTCTGGTAGGAGACCCCGTCCAAGTGGTCATAATAGTCTAGGAAAGGCTTGATGGCATCTATGAGGCCAGCATGCATCTTGTCCATCTCATCGAAGATGAAGATGGACCTCGCGCAGGCACTCACGTTGCCACGGATCCACAACTGTAACTGGTCCTGAATGACAAGGGGCAAAAGCCAGTCAAAGTTCTCACTCAGCAAGTGCAGCAAACACGCGGTGCAAGCATAAGTGCTACAACTCTTTGCACGATGGCCCGGTTTACGGAGTGCTTACTGGGTGCCTGGCACCGTGCGAACAACTTGACACACACAAGCTCTTTGGTTCCTCACAACTCCCCACAGTGTGCTTTATCATACCCATTTTACAGATAAGGAGGCTGAGGCACAGAGCTTCCTCATTTTGCCCAAGATTACAAAATTAGTATGCGGTAGAGCCAGGATGTGAACCCGGCTCTGCCTGGTTCCAGAGCCCCACGTTGATTGTTCTGTGGATATCCTAGTGGTGATGTGTCACTGAGTTGCTGGTCCTTGTCGTTAAAATGGCGACGTTAATAGGTATCCTGTGTATACCGGCCTTCTTCAATCCCAAGACTACACAGCTGCCACTTGGGAGAGTTAGGACTCACAACCAGGTGTGTCTGTCGCCAAAGCCCAGGCTGTTATTAATCAGTGCGTTAAACTGTACAAGCAGTTTGCAACACTCTGGCCAAAGAACCTCAGGCCTTTCTAGAAACGTCTCCTCTTTTACAAAATGAGCTGCAGGTGATGATCTTTAGGCTGGATGTGATGACATCCCCGTCTAACCCCACTGACTAAAAAGACTATCCCTACAGAACCCGTTTTCAGCAACCACCACGGAGCTTGGAAGGTGTAACCACTCCACACAACCTCAAACCCTCCCTAACTTCCACACCTTTCACAGGGAACCCACGCGTGTAGAAGAGAAGACTCACGGCTCACTCACTCCAACACGGAATTCCCAAATCCCGCCCCCCCCCCAAGACACCGCCACCCCAGCATCATCCAGGAAGGATTCCAAAATTCTGCTCCTGCCTTATACAGCGTGATGTTGGAGGCGTGCGGAAAGTGCAGCGTGGCCACAAACAGGTGGACATAGTCACTGTTCAGACCACCCTCGTAAATATTCTCCGCGATGATCTTGCTGACAAAATTTTTGCCCGTGCCGGTCCACCCGTGCAGAGAGAGGGTGAGGGGTTTCTTCGGCTTCGGGTTGCTTATGAAGCCGGACACAGCATTTAAGATGACTTTCTTTGCAAGATGCTGCCCGAAGAGCTTGCTGTCCAGATCCTTCTGCAGCGCTGGGAGAAACAAAGCTAGTCAGGGAGGGAGCGTCCGGGCGTCTGCCGAAGTCCAGCCGAGTGTACCGGCCGTGCGAGCCCGCGGAGCCTGCTAAGCTCGCTGAGCGCGGGCTGAAACGCGGACGTAGGTCAGCCCTTGGCCCGCAGGTGGCGGTGGGCCTGGCGGCCTCCCCCGGCCGGCCCTGCCCCTCTCCGCGCCCGGCTCCGCAGAGCTGCGGTTCGGCCGCCGCCCCGGGCGCGGGAAGACCTCCCACCGCCCCTTCGGCCTCTGGCTGGGAAGAAGCGAAACTCTCGGCGGAGGAAGCGGCCCGGCCCGCAGCCCCCCTGTTCGGGTCTCCGACCAAATCCGCTCCGTCCGCGGTCGTGGCCTTGAGCCGGGCGCCACCCTGCCCGGGCCGCTCCGGCTGCGGCTCCGACCCCCGGCCCCCGGCCCCCGCCGGCCGCCCGACCCCCGCCTCCGACGCTGGCCCCGCCCGTCCTACCTTCCCGGCTGAGGCTCCGCTTCTGGCCGCAGCACTCCGTGAAGAGGCAGTAGAGACGCGGGTAGATGTAGCCGGTGAGGACGCCGGCCAGGGCCAGTCCCAGGCTGATGGGCTCCACCGCTCGCACCGCCAACGGCGCCAGCAGCAGCAGGCCCAGTGCGGCCCGGCCCAGCTTCATGCCCGGACCCGCGCCTCCCTGCGCGTTCTCGCGCTGCCCCAGGCAGGCGCTACGGCCAGAATGCGCTTCCGGTTCCTCCCTGACGCGGCCGCCATCTTTCTGCGGGGCGGGTCTCTTCACGGCGTCGCGGCCGCCATCTTTGTGTCGGGCGGAGCCCTTTCCGGCTTCCGGGAGGTGAGCGCCGGAAGCCGCTGGGGGCGTTTTTTTGGTTTTTTTTTTCCAAGACTATTTTCCGGGAACGAATTTAGATATATAGAAAAATGAAGACTGTATAACTCTATACCTTCCCACGCAATTCCCCGTATTATTAACATATTAGTATGTTACATTTGTTAAAATTAATGGACCTATATTGATACAACGAAAGTTTGTTCATTTTTCCTTAGTTTTTATTTTTTTTATTTTTATTTTCATTTATTTGACAGAGAGAGATCACAAGTAGACAGAGAGGCAGGCAGAGAGAGAGGGAAGCAGGGTCCCTGCTGAGCAGGGAGCCCGATGCGGGACTCGATCCCAGGACCCTGAGATCATGACCTGAGCCGAAGGCAGCGGCTTAACCCACTGAGCCACCCAGGCGCCCAATTTTTCCTTAGTTTTTAACCTGATGTCGCATGTCTGATCCAGGTCCCGTCCAAGATACATTCTGTTTCGTTCTCATGTCTCCTCAGGCTCCTCCTTGACTAAGACTGTTTCTCACGCTCTCCTTGGTTTTGATGGCCTTGACCGTTTCGGGAGGCTGGTCAAATCTTTAGTTGGCTTCCCCACTATTGGGATGTGATGTTCTTATGCTTAGACGGGGGATATGAGTGTTGGGGCAGAACATACTCTACACAGGCAGAGTGCTATCATGACCTATGAAGGATACATACTAGCAACGTGATTTATGACTGTTGCTGACCTTCACCACCTGGATGAGGCAGTGTTCCTCCGATTTTGCCACGGAAAGTTTCTTGCCCTCACTCACCCATTCATTCATGGTTTTGAGGACTGCCCCTGTGTTGAGTTATGGACTAGACCCTGGGGATTAGAGAAAAACAACAACAACAACAACAACAACAAGACATCCATGATTCCTGCCTTCACTGATCATGCATTCTAATGGCGGAAGGAATACGAAAATAAAAACTATCTCCATTTTACAGATGAGAAAACAGGCTTAGAGGAAAAGAGATTCGTCCGAGGGTATAGTAGGTGGTGACCAGAGCTCAGCTCTGACTCCAAAACCAAAGTCCTCTAACCACAACACCCACTCTAAAAATCAGCCCAGAGGTCAACCAACCTGCTCATCCTTTCTCCTCTTGACCTGTGTTAAGTGCCTCAGGAAAATGACAGCCCAGGGGGCACTGCCCCCCACAGCCCACGGGTTGGAGCCTGTCTACATCTCTTAAACTCAATGAGAAAAATCTCTCAGTAACTGGGTTCTGCATTTGAGCTGCCCATGCCCCAGGCTCCCAACACATTACCTAGTGTTGGTAGAAGGAGACACAGTACAAACAGGAAGGTTGGATTCGTTTCATATTTAATACTTAAGTGCTGAAAATGATACAAATTCTTTTTCTTTCTTATTGAAAAGAAATAGGTAACTTTGTAAAAGTCAGAAAATGCCAGTGTCCCTGTGATCCCATCCTAGGTTTTTCTGCTGTCAGCTGGGTCCAGCATAAACAGTGAAGGATGCATTTCTGAACTCCAGGTATTGGAAAGTAGAAGACACGATTGCATATATAATAATGAACAGCACAATCTAAAGGGTTTTATCTCACTCTGAACACAGCCGTTTCCTCTTGACCCGGGGCCAATATTAAGAGAAAGTCAACATATTTACAAATGAGACTTAATAACGCTCACAAGAATAGTTTGCCCACAAATAGGGAAACTACATTGTTTTGTTTCGAAAGGTTATAAACGCGGTGCCTGAAAAATCCAGCAGGTAAGCAGCAGGACTAAGAGAGTCTGTTTTGGGAACGGTCTGCTAGCAAATAAGCAAACTTCTGTCCAGGAAGCCTTTTTGTCGGTGGGGGTGCGGTGTGGTGGGGGCGTGGGTAATGGAAGGGACAGCACTATTTACATCCCATTCTGCACTTCTCCCTTTCGCCCCCCTTAGTACCGTCTGTTCATCTTCTTGAACTTCTCATAGTGATAGTCGTCGGTGGCCTTCTCATTAGCAGGCCGTTTGCGGTTAGGAGGGGATCCTGCAAAGGAAAAGAGGAAAAGCCATTGGCCATGCTGGAAACTGCTGAGAGGCTCTGCTTAGGCCGGGACCACGCCGGTCTCATTCCCCACAGGAGCCCCAGGTGCTACCACCGCGAACAGGAACATAGTAGGGCCTCAGTGAATACTTGTTACTGCGTGAATGAAAATAAACAGAGGCTGGAGTCAGGTGACCGTATGGTGGCCTATGGTGACACAGCAACAGACGAAGTGACCAGTCGGAGGGTGTTTTCCACTGTAGTGAGAACGTGACTGTGCAGGAAGCCCGGTGCCTGATACTTTCAGATACAACTTCTTTTCCCCGCTCACCGCAATTCTAACAGGGGCCTGTTGCCATCACTGTCCAGAGAGCTTAGGTGACTTCCTCACTGCTGCTCAGAAAGGGAAGGGACGTTGAGATTGGAACCCGAGTCTGGTGACTCCAAAGTCCTTGCTTACCATGTGTGAATGACACAAACCTCTAGGAATTGAAGACTATGCAACTGGGGAGTTACAGAAAATAATTTCTCAAGAGGGAGGGAAGGGAGAACAGTCTGGATTTTTCAGAAGCCTCAGCAACTTCTGCATGTTACCAGGATCGTCCCGTTGTTGATAAAAAAGGAGACACCCCCTGGTGCTGGCGAGCATGAGGGAAAGGGGTGCAGGTGGACACTGCCTGTGGGGGAACAAATCGCCACACGCCTGGAGGAGCATTTGACGACTTTGTGGCATAGAGCAAAGGACGTGATATAGGCAAAACAGCCTCTAAATCAGGAAAAATGAGAAACAACCTAAGTGTCCAACCAGAGGGAACGGCAGTAAATCCACACAATAGAACACGAGGTGGCCACTGAACGGGCAACTACGTATTTACTGTCACGGAGAGACACACAGGGCACACTACCGAGTAAAACAGATCCTATTAAATATGTATCTGCTATACGTTTCTATATACGTATTTTTTTTTAAAGTCTGGAAGGTTATCCATAAAATTGTCAACAGCGCTCATCTTTGGGAGATGTTGTGAGTAACGTTCAATTTATTTTGATTATTGAAATCAGTAAGTTTTGGTAACTGAAATTTCTAAGTCTCTATTATAATTCAATAGCCCAGTGAATCTTCAGAGCGACCCCAAATGGTTGGTTTTATGATGGTCCCCGTTTACAGGTGAGTAAATGGAGGCCTGGAAAAGGGAAGGCAATGGCCACGGTCCGGAGCATGGAGTAGAACCCGGCTGCCTTGGCCCCAAAGCCCACGTCCCACCCCTGCAGAGGCCACCCTGCCTCCATGGGCCCTGAGGACCGCTCCAGGCAGCCCTGCAGGCCCTGCTGTACTCACGCTCGGGCTCTGGCTTCTCCGTGTCACCCACTCTCAAGGGCCGGGCTTTGGGCTCTTCTTTGTTTCTCCGTATGGGGGCATTGAGCTCCTCATGATAAACTGGATCAGAAAGAGCCCAGGGTACACTTCAGATAAAATACGGGAGCCAGGGAACCTCCCCAGTGGGGCAGGGCTACTTCCCCAGAAAAGCTTACATCGGTTGTGCTGCACGTAATTCACGGCCATGTTCGTGGGCACGAAAGAGGTCTCGCTATCTTTCTTCTTGTTCTGCTGCTCTGCCAGCAGACGGGCCTTGGCATCCTCCGTGGAAATGATGTTTTTTATTTTAGCACTGTGGGGAGAAAGGGCCATGTACTAGACCTTCTCACCTCTGGTCCTCAGACAGAATTCACGGTCAGGCTGGAAGCCCACCACTGTGTAAGGAGACCCGCTCTTGGAGCACAGTGCTCTACAGCTGACCTACTGCTCTCCTACACGTGTTCTCACAGCTGTCGGAGATGCAGGACGTACTGTCTTCTTCTGATCAAGGGGAAACTAAGTCTCAGAGGAGAAAAAAGAGTTGTCTAGGGATCAGAGCTCGTAAGGCCGGAAAAGAGGTGAGAACCCAGAAGTCTCCCCACTTCCTACTACACCCAAAGAGGATTCTGACCATCACATTTCTTCCATGACAATCCCGTGTTAGAACAGATGTTTTGCAAAAAATAAAAAGGAGGATCATGGGGTGGGTAAACCTTTAACACCGCTCCTGCTGAAATAAAAGAGAGGAAGATAAGGGTCTGATTAGAACAGCTAAAGGACTGTAAACAGAGATTAAATAAAAATAAACACCGGTATACAAATATCAAGTCATTATGTTGTGTACCTGAAACCAATATAATGTTACACGTTAATTATATCTCAATAAACAAAACATCTCACTTTTGCGTTCAGGAGACTTTCCCTTAAGTCTAACAACACTGAACCAAATCCTTCAGAGACACTGTGGGCACAAGCATCTCAGCCTGCCAGAGAAAATAAAGTTATTATTTGTGGCTTTCCAAGGAGACAGGCAAGAAACAGTCCCCTTCACTGGAAACCAGAGCGCTCTTTGGGAGGCTGGGGCAGGAGAGGGACCAGACCAGGGGTCTGAAACATACTCGATGCCAAGGTCCACCTCGGGGATGCCACTGAGCATCTGGTTGGAAAGCATCTCCTCGGTCTTCTTTGCTGAGGAAACGCGGATGTTTTCTGGAAGTTCGTAAAGACAGTCCTCTGCATTCTTCGGCTTGACTTTCTGTTCCTCGTGTTCCACAATCCCCTTCCTCTTCTTCAGCTCTGTCTCAATGTACTTCATCCTGAAATGAGAAAGTCACAGACCTCAGGGAGAGGCAGGAGACTCACAAAACTTGTCTTGAAAATGAGTCGTTCTTGGGGCGCCTGGGTGGCTTAGTTGGTCAAGCATCTGCCTTCAGCTCAAGTCGTGATCTCAGGGTCCTGGGATCAAGCCCTGCATCGGGCTCCCCACTACCTTTGGATAATTCTAGAAATGTCATCTAAGGGACGCCTGGGTGGCTCAGTTGGTTAAGCGGCTGCCTTCGGCTCAGGTCATGATCCCAGCGTCCTGGGATCGAGTCCCACTTCGGGCTCCTTGCTCGGCGGGGAGCCTGCTTCTCCCTCTGCCTCTGCCTGCCTCTCTGTCTGCCTGTGCTCGCTCGCTCTCTCTCCCTCTCTTTGACAAATAAATAAATTAAAAAAAAAAAAAAAAAAAAGAAATGTCATCTAAAACTAAACATCTTACACTCTATCTGGTTGCAGCCAACTCCGAATTGCTAATACCCAGATGGATACGTACATGTCAGCATCCTCGTCCCTTCGGTTGGTTTCCGCAGAAAATGATGTTCCCAGGTGGAGATCTTCCTCTTCACTGATCCTGAAGGGAGAAGCAATGAAGCAGAGTCTTAAAGTTACAACTCAGTGAGGCTGAGATCAATACTAAACAAATAGGGACGCCTGGGTGGCTCAGTTGGTTAAGCGGCTGCCTTGGGCTCAGGTCATGATCCCAGCGTCCTGGGATCGAGTCCCACATCGGGCTCCTTGCTCAGCAGGGAGCCTGCTTCTCCCTCTGCCTCTGCCTGATACTCTGCCTGTGCTCGCTCGCTCTCTCTCTCTCTGACAAATAAATAAATAAATCTTTAAAAAAAAAAATACTATACAAATAAAACCCATACAGACAGTACGTCCTGCTTATGGTCGGGAAAAAAATATATACGTGATATGCAAATAGAAGAAATAGAAGCAAGCAAACTTGTCTCTGGAGATTTCTCTGGGGAATGAGTAGATACTTTTATTTCTTGCTTTTCTATTATTTTTATAATTGCATTTTGGTGTTTCTTAAAAAAGAAAAACAAAACTTCCACATGGGCTTGAAACACTCAACAATTCACCTTTACGAAAGGAGAATATTCACAGCATACTAAGCTAACTTCTCAAGTGTTTTTGCTTTTGGGGCGCTTGGGTGGCTCAGTCAGTTGAACATCTCTTTTTTTCTTTTTTTTTAAGATTTATTTGCGAGAGAGAGAGTAGGGGGAGGGGCAAAGGGAGAGGCAGACTCCCTGCTGAACAAGGAGCCTGATGTGGGATTGGATCCCAGGACCTGGGATTATTACCTGAGCTGAAGGCATCCGCTTCACTGATGCAGCCACCCAGGCACTGTAAGCATCTGACTCTTGGTTCCAGCTCAGGTCATGATCTCAGGGTCGTGGGTTCCAGCCCCACACTGGGCTCCACGCTTAGCAGGGAATCCGCTTGAGATCCTCTCTCTCCCTCTCCCTCCACCCTTACCCCAGCGTGTGCGTGGGCGTACACTTTCTCTCTCTCTCTCAAATAAAGAAATAAAATTTTAAAAAAGAGTTTTGCTTTCACTTGGTTTTAAGTTACCTACTTTTTATAAAGCACGAAGGATACTTCAGGATGTCCCACTAAAGCTGCTGCTACAGGCCCCCCCTTTCTGGGGCCACACAGACCCAGGCAGGGGCTACAGGTCAGTGTGTGTCTCAGTGAGGTCTACACTTACTTATCTTTGCCTCTTTCCTTCAGTTTCTTCATGTCCACCATACCGCCTGTCTTCATCTGAAAGGGATCATCCTGCAGAAAGCCGGAAAAGCAGAAAACACAGCTGAGAGGAAGCATCTATATTATTGGGAATGGACTTTTTTTTTGTTTTAACACAGTCACCCCCTGGAGAGCAGCGACAGCCCCCCATTACCCAGGGAGGCCCCCACAACTCACCACTAGGGTGGTCTCCTCTTGTACCTTTTCTCCCACCAGCAGGGCCACAGCACTGAGCAAAAACAAAAAGGAAGAGTGACAGAGAGAAAGAGTGAGTGAGTGAGAGATAGAGAGAGATAGAAATTGCATAACTGAGATACGAGGAAATACACTTAGAAAGTTTGTATGTTGCAACATTACACCAAAGGCAAGATCTGAGGAGTGGGCACCAAAGACAATTGGAAAAAGCCTACAAGCATAAAACAGAGTTCAGCAAGCACTTTAGGTGCTGGGTGGGGGGTTGCAGTGAAGTTGTACACTCTCCTTCAAGGCCATTGATATTATCTGGGCTTGGCAATCTCATTAGGATTTTGCCTTTGGGGAACACGAAGCTGAAGACAAATGTAGAAAAAAGTACCTATTGCACTCCTGTTTGGTGAACATTTACAAATGACCTACTGTCCCCTACAAATGACCCCTAAGTAGGAGATTAGTTGACAAACTATGGCACATGTACGTGGTGGGCTAATATGCAGCCACTAAAAAGGATTTTGGAAAAATAAACCACAACGTTAATGCCCAAAATGTGAAAATGCGTTGAAAAACAGCATAGGAGAAAAGTACTCACAACCTTTACACAAGAGAGAAAGAGAACAGATTAGCCAGAACATTAAATGTTAACACTGGTTACCTGTGGATGGGAGAATTATGGGTGCTGCTTATTTTCTTGATTATACTTTTCTAAATCTTCCAAACTCTTAACAACCAACGGGCATTTCACAATCGGGGGCAATAAAAATAGGAGTTAATAACTCGTTTCTGCTCCTCTGGGGTAAAACTCAAGACCACACAACTCAGGCCATCTCCTGGTTAAACGTCTTTTAAACAACGGTGGAATAAATAAAAAATAAAATAAAGAGGGGTGGACTCCTTTGAGGGCAGTGGAAGGTGTACAGAGTGTTAAGAGAAGGAGCTACGCCTGAGAGAGTTGTGATGGCGACCGAGGCGGGGGCGTGTCTCTGTCATCTCCACCTCCCCCTCCTCCCAGTCCCCCGGCGCGATACCCACCTCACCCCGTTGGGCCTCTTCCTCAAGTTCTGCACCTCGCGGGTCTCTTCTAGTTTTAATCTGAAAAAAGGCAACGCACAGACTGAGAGACCCTCCACGGAACTCAAACTCAAAAGGCAGCTTCTACTGGCACCCCTGCCCAGACGCTAAGCCGCCAGCACAATGGTCCGGAAGGCGACCCTGCGCTTAGACCCACTGGCTGTCAGATCCACCGTGCATCGTGGGGACACCTCTCCCAACTGCGCGGCCTTGAGGCGGCGGCGTCATCCCCTAGGAGCCTCAGTTGTTTTTTTTTTTTTATAATTTATTTATTTATTTATTTGACAGAGAGAGATCACAGTAGGCAGAGAGGCAGGCAGAGAGAGAGAGAGGGAAGCAGGCTCCCCGCTGAGCAGAGAGCCCGATGCGGGACTCGATCCCAGGACCCTGAGATCATGACCTGAGCCGAAGGCAGCGGCTTAACCCACTGGGCCACCCAGGCGCCCGGAGCCTCAGTTTTTGTCTGCAGAGAGGGACAACAATCTCGGCTCACAAGGAGGAGCCTGGCCGGTGATAAGTCCCAAGCCGGCTCTCTCTTCCTGCCCCTTGGACGTCCCACCCCAAACGCACCGAACCTCCTCTGAGTCCTGCTCATCTTCCTCCGACTCTGAGTCTGCCCGGCGCCGACGGAAACTCTTGCCGGTGACCGGCATGGTCGCACCGGCCCGGCTATCCCGCCGCCGAGCCCCTGTACCGTGGCCGGGGTTGCTTCCGGCGCGCAGCAGTGAGGTCAGAACGCACCCCACCCGGCCCCGCCCCCAGCTCGCCGGGCCCGCCTGGCCCCGCCCTCATCCGTGGCGTCCCCCTCTCCTGATTGGGCTGCCGGGGGGGAGGAGGCGGGGCGCGGCCAGCGGGCCCCACGGCCCTGCGCTGTGCAGCTGTGGGTGCGCTTGACTGACAAGCGGCGGCGGCGCGGTTGCGAAGGCAGGTGAGTTCCGGGCCGCCGCCGGCTGCTTCGGGGGGCCGGGCCTCTCCGAGCGGGGGCTACCCCAGCCTGGCTCCGGGCCGGCTGGGGCCTGGCTCTGCCAGGTGCGCAGAACGCCGCTGCCAGGTGAGCGGAGCCCGGGACCCCCGGCCGCCGCCGCCCTCTCCCCTCCTCCGGCCGGCGCCCAGGGGTGTCCTCTGGGGCCCTGATGCCCCGCTCGGAGCCCTGCGGGGGCTCGCTGCTTCTCCGGAACGGGGACCGCCATCTCTTTTATTTCTGCAGGGCCTGACCCAGCGTTGAAAGCACGAGTGTGGCGTCTCGGGGCGCTGACTTATTCCCCCAGGGTCTGGGCCCTGACGTGCATTTTTTTCTTTAGGGATAAAAGATGACCACTTCTTAGCAGTGGTGGATTAACGTGCTGGCGCCGGCTGCCCCGCTAGTGATGGCCTCCAGCCACTTCGTCCCCGCGGCCGATGTTTTGAACCCGCTCTGGAGGGTTTGAGGGGAGAGGGCCCCTCCTCGTGTGCTTGCCGGCCGCCTCCCCGGACCTTCGGGGGCCTTGTTTTCGTCCTTTGTCACGAGGACTGTCGCTCTGCCTTCCGCCCTTTCCACCCGGAGGATGCTGTGAGGATTAAGTTTATTTGAAAACAAACAGGCAGCAACGAAGGCTTAGGAAAGAACTAAATGTATCAGTGATGGTTTACAGGACTTTTAGGAACCTCTTCCATAGTTTTCCTTTTCTCTGTATAGGCCGGTCCTTTTCTTTGAAAGCACAGCCTCTCATTAAGCGCTGCTATGTGGCAGGCACTGGGCTAAGCATGATCTCCTTGAACTCCCACCGCAAGCCTGTGAAGTAGATCGAGTTATCGTTCATTCTGCAAGTGAGGAGACTTTGGTTCACAGAGGCCATGGGTGCCTAAGCTTAAACAGCTGGAAGGCGGGGCAGGGGTCCGTGGCAGGCCAGCCTCTGCTACAGGTTGTGCAGGATACCTAGCAAAGGAGAAGCTCAGGAACTGTTTGCTGCAGCTGCCGCTGTTACAGCTCATTGGCTGGGGGGGAGGGGCTGACCGAGGCTGCGTTGATTTCCTCTTCTGGAAGACCATGCAGACGCAGGGCAGCACTTTCTGGAATACCTTCCTTTTCTCTGGAACAGTCCCTCCTGAGATTGCTGTTCTCTCCCTTGGACTGAAACAAATGAACTCAGGGCTTCTTGGAACAGCTTTTTGGCTTTGGTCAAAAGCCATATATTCAAATCTCCAAGTCTTGCCTTCTGCAGTCTGGTTCAGCCAACCCCAGATGTACCTGGGAATCCCTGAACACCCTGTCCCTGCTGGCTGAAGGGGAGGCTTCCCGGGAATTGCTGCAGGAACCCAAGGGGTCCGTGTCTGCAGACGTCACCCTTCCAGAGGTGACTCTGATTTTGCCCACCCAGCAACCCTTCCACTAGGAGGTACTGGACAGCACCAGGGAGAGGGCCAGAAGGCCAAGGACATTTCTGGACCCTTCTCCTCTGCCATCCCAGGGAAGAGCATCTGGTACAAATGAGCTGGGGGCCAGAGTGCCCAGTGCTCCTCACCCCTTGGGTTGTGGCTGGTCTCACTGAGACCTGTTTAGCAAAAGCAGTGTTGGGAAAGTAGTGGCTGTGAATGTGGCAGTGGGTGGCTGGGCTAAGGGTCTGCAGACTCTCCAAGTCTCGCTGGGCCTTTTTTGGGGGGTGGGGGTGAGTTAGATGAAATGGCTTCTCAGAGGGAGCCGCCGGGAAATGTGTGTTCTCTTCATTTCAGAGATGTGTCATGCTGTAGTTTGGAAAGTTTGGTTGTTTAAGGAAATGTATGCATTTGGCTTGATTTTGGGTTGGTTTGCGAGCTTCTTCCTGGAGCCTGGCTTGTTTCAGGTTCAGTGAACGTTACTGTCTAAGTAGACTTGGGACGCAGCAAAGCAATTGCAGTTTGCAGCCTGGCTTAGTTAAGTGTTCAGTAAAAGTTTGTTGGACTAATTTACTTACTCAGATAGTCACTGAGCTTTTACTATATGGAGCAGGCACTGTATTAGGCGCTTGAAGTATGCCAGGAAGCAAAAGAGATTAAAGATCCTTGATCTAGTGGACTTTCTTTCCTTTTTTAAAATTGTATTTATTTATTTATTTATTTGAGAGAAAGAGAGAGACAATGAGAGCATGAGTGGAGGGGTTGGGGGGAGCAGAGGGAGAGGGACAAGCAGACTCCACGCTGAGTGCGGGGCTCGATCCCACCACCCTGAGGTCAAAACCTGAGCTGAAATCCAGAGTCGCGCGCTCAACTAACTGAGCCAGCCAGGTGCCCCTGTTTCAGGTTCTAATAACATTAAGTATGTAAAGTATATTAGAAGGTGATGAGTGGTATGGAAGTAGAGCGAGGCAAGGGAATCATGAATGGGAGGGGGGATTGAGTTGCAAATTTAAATTGGTGTATGCTCATTTGGGGTTAGGTCGGTAACATTATAAAGCAGTGGACAGAATTATAGGTCCTGACCCTCAGTTCAAGCCCCCATTCTGCCATCTAACCTGGTGACTCTGGGTAGGAGCCTTCCCTTCTCAGAGTCTCTTTCCCCACTGGGTCCCTATTCTGTCATTTACTGGCTATGTGACCTTTGGTGTGAACCTGTCTGACTCTCTCCTGCTTTGCGGTTTTAGGGGTCTTAGTCTGAGTTTCTGCTTATACTTATACACTCCAGGGTTTGTGGCTTCTCAGTGACTGGGGCCAGTCACTGCTTCCAGCCTGGGGTGGCCCCAAACCCATGCCCTCTGCAATTAACTGACTCTTCCAGAGCCTGCAACAAATTGCAGTGCCAGGCTTCAGGGGTGTTATTGTAGACTTCAGGAGTTTAAGCTGAGCAGAAAAATCCTCTGAAGCATGACTCAGAAGTGGCTCTTGTGATGGAGGCCAGAGGGAGCTGCCCTCCGAATGTGGGTGTTTGGCTTGGAAGAGTAGAAATGATCCCCACTCCAGCCTGGCTGGGGCTGCTGGGAAGACTGTGGTGCTGAGAATTCAGAGCACTTTCTGGGTGGGCAGTCCCAAGTTCAAATTCTGGATCAGGGGCTCAGTAGCTGTGTGACCTCTAGCCAGTTACTCTACCTCTCTGAGCCTCAGCCTCTCCTCCTTTAGTGATGGAAGTGGAGATGGGTTTAGCTCCCAGTTTTTGCCGGCCCTCCAGGAGGGTGGTAAGGATTCAGTGAGGTCGGTTAGAACTGGAGATGTGGGAGAACAGAGGTGTGGGGCAAGCAAGATGTGTCAAGGCAGGAGGAACCTGAGGGTTCTGCTTGGGAGTCAGGAGGTTGTTGGATTCTTGGGGAATTAAGACAGAGTTGACGGGGGGAAGTATTTGGGCTTTAGGGGGAATGGAGTTGCATGGAAGTAGGACAGAGAGAAGAGGGCAGGAGGGAAGGCAAGGAATTGTGCTCTGAGGGCCAGAAGATTATGAAGGGGTGTGAGCAGGTGTGTGGGGTGTGGGGTGTGGGATGGCTGGTGTAATAAGGATCACGGCAGGTCTCTTTGTTGGCGGGGGCTTGGCAGCATCCCATCTCCCATCCTAAGGAACTGGCCTTCTAGCTGGGAGGAGTAGGTGGCCAGAACTGCCAGGAAAATGATGAGTAATGGGCATCCTAGGCCTGGTCTAAGCAGCTGATGCCAGGCCCAGAGGGGCTGCCTACCTGGGGGCACTTTCCCCCTTCCTTGCTGCAGGTCCCAATGCCTGCCCTCCTGCAGGCTGAACCCTCTCGGAAGCCTCACTGGGGCCTGCAGTGGGTGGGCTCTGGGCCAGACCTGCCAGGGCCTCCCTCCCCCAGCTTTCTCTGCCCCAGGAGAGGAGGCTGGCCTGGCCAGTCGGGAGGGGGAGATGACTTGCTGACTTCCAGCAGTATAACTATTCCCAGAGGGCCTGTTCCTGGGAGCCAGCTCCCTCAGCAGCATAGGTCTCTTGCCCTTTCAGTCTTTATTAAGTGTCTGCTGTGTGCACTCCAACTATTTGCACAGAGGCAAGGGTAGGAAGCGCTGTGAAGGCAGATGCAGCCTGGCTCCTTCTTCGCTGTGTCTCCTCCTCGCTGTATGGTCTTAGGCAAATGGCTTCCTGTGTCTGGACCTCCGTTCTTCCTCCCTAAGATGAGAAACAGCTTTCCTGACGTGAAGAGTGTAGGAGAAGCTCAGGGCATATCACCTGGTCAGAGTCAGCACTGTCCTGGGCCCCGGAGCCCCGGCTTAGAAGCTGATGGAGGGCATCCTTGGGCATATGACTCACATTCCTATCCGTCTCAGTCCCCTGATCTATAAAACGTGGCCAGCAACTCAAATTATAGCCCAGAACGTTTCTGAGCGTCCTTGCTTTGCCCAGAAATGCAGACTCTGAGCCACCCTGGAAGTCCACATGATTAGAATTTTTAAAGATTTTATTTATTTATTTATTTGTCAGAGAGAGAGAGAGAGAGCGAGCGAGCGAGAGAGCTAGCACAGGCAGACAGAGTGGCAGGCAGAGGGAGAAGCAGGCTCCCTGCTGAGCAAGGAGCCCTATGTGGGACTCGATCCCAGGACGCTGGGATCATGACTTGAGCCGAAAGCAGCCGCTTAACCAACTGAGCCACCCAGGCGTCCCCCACATGATTAGAATTTTAAACTCTCCTTAAGCGTTGTCTCCCTGGACCCTCTCGTAATACTAGCCTTCTTTGTCCCCATTTCATGGATGCAGAAACTGAGGGGCGACTGATTTATCTAAAGACACACAGCTTGCGAGGGACCAGCAAGGAGCTGAACACAGGGCTCACTGTTTCGTTTCCTTCCAGAATTAGGGTCAGGCCCAGGGCTAACGTATGTGAAGCAGTTGACCCTGGGTAAGAGCAGGAAAAGGCGGCTGCCTCTATTAATGATCCCATCCCTGGTGGCTTCGTATAGCTACCCTGGGGTTGAAATGCAGGTCTCTGTGCCCCATGACGGCAGGCCCCAAACCTGGCTTGTGTTCCATTACCCCAAGTCAGGCCAGTTGGGTACCAAGATAAAACGAAGTGAAAGCTTGTAGGCAGTGGAGATAAGCGGAATGCCGATCTCGTAGACCAGGCACTTCTGACATCTCAGGTCCTGCGTGCAGAAGAGGAAACACCCAAAGTTTACAGTGCTCCCGCTCAACTTTGCCCTTCCTACAAACTGATGTTTTTAAACATCAACTTTGGGAAAAAAGTGTTAGTAAACCTCAAACTTTCTATGTTAGGCATGCTTATACACTGCTGGTAGGCAGATACGTTTATGTAGTGGATCTAGAGGGAAATCGGTCAGTGTGTATCCAGAGCCTCGAGCACATACATTTTGACCTAGTAATTTTTCCTGGGTCAAAGATGTAGTCAAAGATTTATATTTCAGAATATTTCTCACCGCCTTATTGATAATGGCCACACACACACACAAACAGCCGAAGCGTCCGAGAGTAGGAAAGCATCGAAGTAAGGTGTAGCTTAAATTGTATGTGGGAGATTAACCGTTAGACACGAAGTTGTTGCAAAGAAGTTTAGTGACAGGAGAAAGGTACATCATATAAATAGATAAACCTTGTGTACAAACTCTATCTGTTATATTCCAGTTTCATTTTGTAAATTAGACCTTCCTACACGTGAGCGGGACTTACACAGTAACCATCTTCTCCCCGCATCCAGACCTGAGCTGAGGGACCCCCCCGCCCCCAGAGATCATCGCACGTGATCATTATGCCATTTTTGTGTTTGCCGTGTTCTCCAGCTTCTACAGACGTGTGTACTAATTGTATTGAAACCACACAAAAAGCCTTTTTCTATTTACAGGGTTGGTGGAAGGAGATGAAAATTTTTTTTTTTTTTTTTTTTAGGAGATGAAAATTTTAACCCAACACAGAAGTTAGTGAGACGAAAGCAAAGGCCTTAAGAGCAGATCTTCAAGTGAGTGAGTCGCGTGCTGAAAGGTCAGCCGTCCAAGCCACTCAGCGGCAGAGGCACTTCCTCTCTCGGAGCTTCTGGGACCACTCACGTGCTACCCCCTCTCTAAAATGGACCTCAGGGGTCCTGTTCACACCCTGAGGGTCTAGGGATCCCCCAGGGGTGGAGGTCGTGCTCCCTCAGTGTACTCTCAGGGATCTGGGGAAAAACAAGGACCCAGGAAGGACCCAGGAGGGACACCTTAAGTACCAAAGAGGCCAGACAGACGCTCTTTTTATTTTGGAAACTTTAAAGATAATACCCGTAACCTATCAGGACGTGTATTACAAAAGCAACACCAGTTCATTGTTGAAATGCAAGCAAGCAACAGAGGGAACACAAATCACTTGATCCCATCCTCCAGGAATGATGATAACATCGTTGTTGTAAGCCCAAAGTGAGATTAGTTTACCAAAATGGAATTTTCCTGTGATAGTGTTTTACAGCTTTGTGTACTTATGAGCCATCCCGCAAGTAGCAAGTATTTACTGGGAAGTCACTGTTCCAGGTGCCATTCTGGGTATTTGGGATAGAGCAGTGAACAAAACAGAACGGGGCTTACATTCTTGAGAGGGAACAGACATTAGCCAAAAAAACAGGTAAATGACCAACATGATTACAGACCATGCCAAGTATGGGCCAGGATGGACAGAGGGCCTTCCCTCGGAGAGAGGATGGTGGGGTGGGGTGGGTCTGCACTCAGCAAGGTGACCGACAGATGCCTTTCCCGGTCAGGGGACAGTGAAGTGGAGAGAGGACAGCGACAGTGGATAGCATGGTAGGGCCCAAGGGGGCCTGGTCATTATAGATTTCAATTCATCATCATTCCCTGCCCCTCCCCCAACTTGGTTTGTTTGTTTATTTAAGGTAGGATCCACACCCAGCATAGAGCCCAATAGGGGACTTGAACCTCAAGATTGAGACCTGAGCTGAGGGATGCCTGGGTGGCTCAGTTGGTTAAGTGGCTGCCTTCAGCTCAGGTCATGATCCTAGCGTCCTGGGATCGAGTCCCACATCCTGGGATCGAGTCCCACATCGGGCTCCTTGCTCAGCAGGGAGCCTGCTTCTCCCTCTGCCTCTGCCTGACACTCTGTCTGCTTGTGCTCGCTCTCTCTCTCCCTCTCTCTCTGACAAATAAATAAATTAAAAAAAAATTTTTTTTTAATAAAATAAAAAAAAAGACCTGAGCTGAGATCAGGAGTCGGATGGTTAATCAACTGAGCCACCTAGGTGCCCCCTACCCCCATTTCTTTTTCCTTTTTTTTTTTTTTTTGTTATTAACATATAATGTATTATTCGCCGCAGGGGTACAGGTCTGTGATTCGTCAGTCTTACACATTCACAGCACTCATCATAGCACATACCCTCCCCAATGTCTATAACCCAGCCACCCTGTCCCTGCCCCCCCTCAACCCTCAGCTTGTTGTTTCCTGGATTAAGAGTTTCTTATGGTTAGTCTCCCTCCTGATCCCATCTTTTTCCATTTTTTCCCTCCCTACCCCCCCTTCCTCTCATTCCTCATATCACAGAGATCATATGATAATTGTCTTTCTCTGATTGACTTATTTCTCTCAGCCCCCTACCCCCACTTTAAAATTTCTTTTTAATGGTGTCATCCTCTTTCTCTCTGCAACTTCTGAAATTTTTATTTATTTTTGAAAATCTTTTTTTGAAATTTCATTAAAATACATATAAAATGAAGCACCTTAATCATCTTCAGTGTAGGGTTCAGGGGCACTAAGCACATTTACACTGTTGTGCAGTCATCATCCCCCCTCCATCTCCAGAACTTTCCCTTCTTCCCAAACTGAAACTTTGTCCCCATTAACAAATGACTCCTCCCTCTCCCTGGGAACCACCATTCTACTTTCTGTCTCTATGGATTTGATTACGTTAGGTAGCTCATAGAAGTAGAAACATAAGAGTATTTATCTTCTTTGTGTCTGGCTTATTTTTACCTAGTGTAATGCCCTCCAGGTTCATCTTTGTTGTAGCATGAGTCAGAATTTTCTTCATTTTTAAGGCTGAATAATATTCTGTTGTACGGATAGAGCACATTTTGTCTATCCATATGTCTTTTGATGGTCTCCTGGGTTGCTTCCTCCTTTGGTTCTTGTGAATAGTGCTGCTGTGAACACGGGTGTAGGGATATCTATTCAAGTCCCTGTTTTCAGTGCTTTGGGGTGTATTGTTTATTGTGGGGGGCACCTGGGTGGCTCATTTGAGGGTCCGGCTCTTGTCTCAGCTCAGGTCTTGATCTCAGGGTTGTGTGTTCAAGCCCCACATTGGGTGTAGAGATTACTTTAAAATCTTTTAGGGGCACCTGGCAGGCTCTTTTGGTAGAATATGTGGGTCTTAATATCAGGGTCGTGAGTTCAAGCCCCACATTGGGCAGGGAGTCTACTTAAAAATAAGATAGAATCTTTAAAATAATAAAGAGCTTTTAGTTAACTCTATTGAGCTATAATTTACACACAGTAAAATGCATGCACTTTAAGGAAGTAGTTCCTGAAATTTGACAGGTACAGGGCCGTGGCTACATCCCATCTCAGTCAAGATCTAGAACATTACAACACCACAGACCGTTCCCTCTTGGCGTCTTTACAGTGTAGCCTCATCCTCCGCCCCAGGCAACCACTGACCCAATTTCTAACACCTTCGGTTAGTTTTATCTGTTTCAAAGAGAATCCTAGAGTATGGACTCTTTTGTATCTGACTTCTTTGCTCCATTTAATGTGTTTGGAATTGACCCACATTGCTGTGCATATCCGGGGTTCTCTTGGATGTCGAGCAGTGTCCTGTTATATGAATATAATATCCGTTAGCTTCAGTCTCCTGTGGGTGGACACTGGGAGGTCTTTGCAATTTGGGGCTGTTCCCTCTAAAGCTACTACGAATGTTTGCATACAAGTCTTGGTGTGGAGGTGTGTTTTCATTTCTCCTGGGCGAATATCCAACAGTGGAATCGCAGGGTCATGTGATAAGTGTAAGCTTGACTTTGTAGGAAGCGGCCTGGCTCTTTTCCAGCGCTTAGTACTATTTTATAGTCCTATCAATGTAGGCAGATTCCTTCACATCCTCAGCAACACCTGGTGTTGAAGATTGTATTAGTTCTGAATGTTCTTGGTGCTGTGAGGTGTTCTCTGCAAAGGACGCTGAGCACGCTTTCGTGTGCCTGTTGGCCATTCTTACTGTTCTTACCTTTCGAGTGCCTGCTCGGTCCTTCTTCTGTTTCACAAAACTGGGCAGTTTACTCTTTTGTGGGTTGCAAGAGTTCTTCATATATCGTGGATGTTTGTTAGATACACGTATAGTGAACAAAAATTTTCTCCCAAACTATAGCTTGCTTTTTCATTCCCCTAACAGCATCTTTTGAAAAAAGAAAAGTATTTAATTTTGAAAGAAGTTCAGTTTTTCCTTGTATAACGAACACCTCCCATGTCCTAAGACCTTTGCAGACCCCAGAGTGGCAGAGCTTCTCTCCTAGGATTTCCCCTAGAAGTTCTAGAGTTTTAATGTTTGCTGTTGTTAAGTCTGAGATCAGGAGAACTGGCCGCCGGGGCCACGTCAGGGCTGCTAGGGGAGGGGAGAAGGATGTGGGGTGACGTGTGTCCGCCCCCGCTGGGGGAGGCATGTCTGCGGCAATACGTGGTGGCTCCACAGATGGACCTCGAAGGCTCTGCGGGTTTTGCAAAGCTCCCAGACCACGTGTACAGAAAATCGGTGGGCAGGGGGCTTGAACTCACATTATGGCAGTAGGTGAGTCTGGATTGGGAACATGGATGTTAATCAAGTCCTGTGCCTCACAGATTTGTCGTCTCAGAACATCCAGGCGCTTCCCCCACAATAAACAAGACTGTGTAGCCAGAACAGTTCTGAGTTTGAATCAAAGGAGGTGGTGTTGGGGCACTTGGGTGGCTCAGTCTTAGTTAAGTGTCTGATTTCAACTCAGGTCATGATCCTGGGGTCGTGGGATTGACCCCCATAACAGGTTACCCCCTCAGCGGGGACTGTGCTTGTCCATCTCCCTCTCATCCTCCCCCCACTCATTCTCTCTTTCTCTCTCTCACTCACTGAAATAAATAAATAAAATCTTTTTTTTTTTTAAAGATTTTATTTATTTATTTGACAGACAGAGATTACAAGTAGGCAAGAGAGGCAGGCTCTCCGTGGAGCAGAGAGCCCGATGCGGGGCTTGATCCCAGGACCCTGGGATCATGACCTGAGCCAAAAACAGAGGCTTTAACCCACTGAGCCACCCAGGTGCCCCAAATAAATAAAATCTTTAAAAAAAATAAAAAGAAACATGAATTTCTGGAAACAGAAGATGAGGAAGAGAGAAAGCTTGTTAAAAACACGAAGGCTGTTTACCTCTCGCTGTGGCAGGCAGTAATCACAGAATGAATTGAAGGGCAGAAGAGTCGGAGGCAGGCAGGGTACTGCTGGGGTTGAGAACAGTGGACTTTGGGGTTTTACCATCCCAAGAAGTGTGTTGCTAAGAACACATGTGCAGGTCTTGGAGGATGTCACTGATCACCTAGGTGCTGAGAAGTACGGCAGCAGGACGGAGCTGCCAGGAGCCAGGGCGGCTTCCCAGAGCCCTCCGGTGCACATGGAAGGAGGGAGCGTGTGGCTCAGCTGGAGGAGCTGTAGATGCAGCAGGTGGTTGGTGTGAAGGCCAGAGAAAAAGGTGGAAAACTGAAGGGCTCTGAAGCTGAGCTCTGGTGGCACCACAAGCAAATGAAGAACTAGAAGAAAAAATATTGGGGGAAGATGTCAGCAGTTTGAAAATGAGAAAGCAAATGGAGCATCTCAAGGATGTATTTTAGAGTAACCTGACTGCCAGAAACTTGGAAAAGAACAAGAAGAAAGGGAAGATCTTTTAAACCCTCTGTTGACCACCAATTACATAAAGTCTGTGATCCATTTCTAAATAAGTTTTGTGTATGGTGTGAGGTAGGGGTTAAAGGTTATTTTTTCCCCATATACAGAGCCTCTGTTGAAAGGACTGTCTTTTGCCCATTGAATTATATCAGTACCTTTAAAAAAATGATTTTTATTTATTCGAGAGAGAGGGAGAGAATGAGCGGGGGGACAGAGAGAGGAAGAAGCAGATGCCCCTGCTGAGCATGGGGTCCAGTGCGGGGCTCAATTCCAGGACCCCGAGATCACAGGCCCAAACTGAGGGCAGATGCTTAACCAACTGAGCCACCCAGGCACCCCTATCAGTACCTTTTTTTTTTTAAAGATTTTATTTATTTATTTGACAGGCAGAGATCACAAGTAGGCAGAGAGGCAGGCAGAGAGAGAGAGAGAGGTGGAAGCAGGCTCCCTGCTGAGCAGAGAGCCCCATTCAGGGCTCAATCCCAGGACCCTGGGGTCATGACCTGAGGCTTTAACCCACTGAGCCACCCAGGTGCCCCTATCAGTACTGTTTTTTAAATAATTCGACCACATATGTGCAGGTCTAACTCCAGACTCTTGCTTCTGTTCCCTGGAGCCACGTGTCTGTGTTTGAGCCAATGCCACCCTGACTTGATTACTGAACCTTTATAAAGAGTCTTCAGTCAGATGTTATAAGTCTACAGACTTTGTGCTTTTGCCAGATTATTTGGGCTCCTTTAGGTCTTTTTTTTTCTGTATACATTTTAGAATTAGCTTGACAATTTCTGCAAGAAAGCTTGCTTGGATTTTCACTGAGATTGCATTGAATCTATAGACCAATTTCGGCAGAATGGGTATCTTTTTTTCTTTTTTAAAAAGATTATTTATTTATTTATTTATTTGACAGAGAGAGAGATCACAGGTAGGCAGAGAGGCAGGCAGACAGAGAGGGGGAAGCAGGCTCCCCGCTGAGCAGGGAGGCCAATGCGGGGTTCGATCCTGGGACCCTGAGACCATGACCTGAGCAGAAGGCAGAGGCTTAACCCACTGAGCCACCCAGGCGCCCCCAGAATGGATATCTTAATATTGAGTATGCCAATCCATGAACATGGTTTATCTCTCCTATATATTTAGATCTAATTTAATTTCGTGGATAGGAAGAGTCAATATATACATTTTTAGTGGTTGCAACGTGTAACAGTCTGGTTGTGTCATTATTTGTCCAATGGCTATTGCTTTTTCCTTAGGTTACATCTAGTTCCCCCCATTATAAACAGCACATACCTTTGTCATTCTATCTTTGCACATACCCTGATTACTTACCTAGAAAAAGTCTGGAGCCCCTCTGAACTCTTCTTTGCTATCTGCCTCATTTAAACTGGTGATTTGTGTGCAGTGAGGTGGGGAATGTCAGTGGTCTGGGCCCATTTGGTGAGGCCCCAACCGCACACTGATTTAGAAAAGGAGGCAGCAAAACTCTGGCAGCAGGCCTGGGTTATTTTGCCAAGCCCTGGAGCTAAGAATTTTTTTTGAAAAAGAGTTTTAGTATATTGTAAGAAAAAAAAATCACAAAGAATATGTGATCAAGATTGACACGGCCCACAAAGCCTGAATCATTTGCCTAGTACTTTATAGACAAGGTTCGCCAAGCCGTGATTCAGAGCTTGGCTCTGTACCAGTCTGATCAAGGACCCACCTGTGACTGACTAGCTAAGGGTTGACCTTGGCTCAGTCCTGGAGGTACTAAGCTCCAGCTCTGTGTCTTCTGTAAAACAGGGGCAGTGAGGGTACATGGAAGGTTGTTAGCCACAGGGCTCTTTTTTTTTTTCTTTCCCCTATCTCAAGTTGGAGGAACTTAAGTAGTCTGATTGCATGTGTGCATCCGGATGGGCCCATTGCCGTCATCCTTGTCCTGGGCACCACTCATGGTATCGGGTGTCAGGCTCATAAGCTGGCTCTGCCGTCCAGCTGGAGAGACAGGCCCCATACCAAAGACACTCCCTCCCCGCTCTCCCCAGTGTCCTCACCGTATTGTAGCTTGTCAGCCTGGTGCTCCTGACCTTGGTGGAAATGAAAACAACAACAACAACAAAAAACCCTAAAATCTGTCTTTGAGTGAAGAGGCTTGGAATTTAGAACCTTGAGCCCGTCATTGTCATGTGACCATTTTAAATGTTAGCTTCTAACTGCCTCTCCCTCTTTGAACTGCCCACGTCTGGGAGACTGTAGCCCAGCAGGGCAGTGGCGACACGTGGATGGACTTAGTTGTGCCTCTCGCCTGGGGTTGCTCAAGACTTGGGGGTTGGGGGTTCTGAGCAGCACAGGATCCTCAGGAAGCACCAAGGATGATCTGAGGGTCCCAGGGACATGCGTGGAAGGGGCTAAGCCTTCCATCCAGAGGGTTAATGGGCAGTGGCAGCCAAAGGGAGCATTTTCGGGGAGGCCCGTGGCCCTCTCTTACAGACCCTTGAAAGTCTCTGCTCTCGGGGATCACAGAGGTGATGCCCAGCAGTGGCTAGTGAAGGGTCCAACACCCCCAAGGAGGGGCAGGGCCTATTTGCCAGCTCTGCGCAAGCCTTCTCGAGCTACCCCAGGACTGGTGTGTTTTTACCGTCCCTGTGAATGGACTGAGGAGCCTGTTCAGCCCGTGGATGCCTCAAAGGTTCAAAAATTCACTTGCCCCCGTCCAGAGGAGTTCGGGCCTATTTTCAGCCTCTGGTCAGTGCAGAGAGTGATTTTGAAATAACAGCTGCATGAAGTCCGCTGGTTTGTTCTCCACTCCAGGTTCCCTGCTGGAGGCCCACGCTCACCCCAGCAGGCGCGGCCCGCCACCATTGGCTGTCCACGGAGAATGCGGATGTCAGCTGCTTCCTGGGGGTGGCGCTCTACACAGAGGTAGGCCCGCAGCCTCCCTGTCGGGGCTGGGGAGGGGGGGACCAGAAACACGGACCCAGGAGGGAAGTCTTTTAGGTGAAATAAGGGAATTGTGGTTATGTCTTTTTTTCTTTTTTCAAGTCCTTATCTTCTAGAAGAACATGCTCAGATGAAATGATGTGGTATGTGGGCTCTGCTGCCAAAAGGAAGAGGGAGGTTGGGCTGAAGCAGGGTTGGCCGTGCATGGCCGAGGGTGAAGCTAGGAGATGGTCCGTGGGAGTGAGCCTCGCAGTTCTGTCTGCTTCTGCATGTGTTTGCACTTTCCCGAGGTGGAAAAAGAGTGACCAGAGGCGGGACCTCGCGAGTCCAACCAGCTTGGGCATCAGCCTTGGCTCTCGAACTCCTTTCTGTGAGACCCAAGAGAAGGAGGAACCTCTCTTTCCTAATCTGTAAAATGGGGCTTAATCACAGCTGCCTGGGAGATGGCTGGGGCAGTTTGCAGTGAAGTAATTCCTGGAGACCCCTTCATGTGTTACCTGGAACCTTAGCAGCCGCCCGGAACAGCCCCCGTTGCTGGGAGCCTGGGCTCATCCAGCCCTGGCCGGGGCCTTCCAGGAGAGCTGGAGGTCCACCTCCCTTGGCTGGACACCCAGCCTCTGCCGTTGATCCAACCACCTGGGCTCCACGTTTGGTTTGGACTTTTTTGGCAACATTTTGGAGCTAGAATCAATAGTCAGATTCCTGGGTGCGAGTTCCGCTAAAATTTTGGGCGGCTGAGGCAAATTCAGGTATTTCTTTTGACATTTTCTTTGGAAATAATTGTAACTCACAGGACATTGCCACAAATGTCACGCAGCTTCCCCCAGCGGTACCACATCTTTGGCATATCTGCAGGACGGTGTCCCAGCCAGTAGAGCTGACGGCAGCACACCCCACAGGGCTTACTCACGATTTACCAGTTTTACACGTGCCCATTTGTGAGTCCTTGAGCAACCCACTGGGGTCGATGTTACTGTCATGCCCAATTCTCAGAGAAGGCCAGTGAGGCTCAGAGCAGTTAAGTGGCTTCCCCGAGTCACCAGCTGATTTGTGGCAGAGCCAGGGCCCGAGACCAAAGTTGTGCGCTGAGTCAGTAGCCCATGCTTCCCTCCCACAGTGGCTGCTGTTAACCCAGTCTCCCTGCGTTTTCTTGTAGGTGAGCCCAGGCCAGAATGGGGGACTCCAGGGACCTTTGCCCTCACCTTGACTCCATAGGGGAGGTGACCAAGGAGGACTTGGTGTTCAAATCTAAGGTAAAGCATCAGACCTTCCAGGGCTGGCGGCCACTCCCAGGGGCCCTGTGTTCCCGAGATGCAGATGTTTCCAAAGGCAGTGGAAGAACCGGCTTCCCGACAGTCTCTGCTTAGGCTTTTGTGTAAATGGAAGTGCTGGCGTCTGTTCGGGAGGCCTTCCAGGGGGTGCATCGTAATGGCCATTAATTAGTACTTAGCTCACTCCGTCTGGGAGCCGCTAATGCTCTGTGCATTAGAGGCTGGCGCGGGTGCTCAGAGCCTTTCCAGGGCAGGACGTGGATCATGCTTTGAGAGCCCATGGAGATTTTGACACATGTGACCCAAGGAGGGCCCTGGGGAGGCCCACAGTGAGAGATGGTGGGCCTCTCTGAGTGGGGAGGATATGTCTTTGTCTGGTAAAATGTTTTGAATCGGTGTAATACTTTCCTGTGGTTCAAAATCAAACAATATGAAAATACCAACCTCAGGAAGCCCCCCACCCCCACCCTCTGTGCTCACCCTTCCCTTCCCCCCTTTAGGGCGCCACTTACAGGAGTTTTTTCTGGACCTTTTCAGAGTTTCTTTATGCAAATATGCTTATTTTTCATTTTCCTCTGTGTTCCCTAAAAGGTAGCATTACTGCAGATGCTGTTGTAACTTGCTCTGTTTACCAGACAGCGTATCCCAGAGCTCTTCCAGCCCTGGTACCTAGACCGTTTTCTCGCTCTTGGCCCTGGCATTGAGTGGTATCTCGTTGTGTGGACTGCAGGACTCAGCATCTGTGGGTGGTGGCGCGGCTCTTCGATGTGGCAAATGTGATGCTGGGATGAATGGTCCCGTGGGAGTGCTGCTGGGTGCGGGGGGCAGAGCGTGCGGAGGGCACACTCCTGAGAGTGGGGTCTGGGGTCAGGTTCCCAGACTCGCGTCTGGCTCTTCTTTCCGGGCACCTGCTGCTGGTCCCTCAGCCTCCCTGTTACCAGCAGTCCTGGGTGGCCTTTGGCCTGAGCTTAGCCTGGGCCCGAGGGAAGGATCCGGCGCTCTCAGTACCTGCGGCTTCTTCTGAAGTAGTTTCGCTTCTCTGTGGTCTGGAGGAGGGGCCGAGCGAGGCTGCGGTGCATTTGCACTAACCCCGGGTTTCCTCCAGAGGAGGCAGGAAGAGGGGCATCTCGCTCAAACTGGTGAGTGAGGAGGGAAGATCTGGGCTGGGGCACAGCAGCCTTTTGGAGGTGCATCTGTCTCGGGCCCGTGTTTCGGGGAGCATGTCTTCCGCTCTGCCCTGAGTACCCCGGACCCTACAAACTGAAACGATTGCTTTAGCGCACCGGAAGGGGGAGGGCTGTGGACAGGTCACGCAGGTCGTAGGGGATGCAGATGGCTGAGAAGCCCCTCAAAGAAGATGCTTAACCTCAGGAGCGGTCGGGCCGATTGCTGAGGGGCGCGGGATGATAGTGTTTTCATCTGCTGGACAAGCCGTAGGCTGGTGGGCTCAGAGCTGACAGTGATGGAGGGACGGAGACCACACACGTGGTGGGGCTGGCTCGGCATTCCTGTCCCTTCAGGGCCGCCACTCCCCTTCGGGGAATTTGTCCAGCCGCGATGTAAGTACCAGTTACAAAGACACTAGTACAGCAATATCCGCGGAGCATCGCGTGCCAGAGGAGGGAGCTGGCGGTGCTCTGCGAATCCACCAGGACGGGAACGGGGCCAGTTGCGCTGTGCCCGCGGCGCGGGGCCCGTGCGATCGTTGCAGAGGACGCGGTGTGATGTCCGTGTCCAGACTCGGGACGATGACCATAAAAAAAGGTGGCAGAAGCGTGTGTCGGAGAAACGTGTACAGTATGATCTGATTTTCCCTAAAGCCACACCCCCTCCCCTAAGTGTTTGCCTATGCTTCTGTATCAGAAGAAAATGTGGAGGCACGTGTTTCCGATTATTCTGGCACGTAGACTTATTATACGTTAATCCTCTACTTCAGACCGTGTATGACATGTATGCGTCATCTGCACTGTTAAAACAAGTGTCCTGGGCGCCCGGCCGGCTCAGTCGGGAGAGCACGTGACTTGGGATCACGTGACTCGGGACGGCAGAGCTGTGTGTTCGAGCCCCGTGTGGACTCAGAGCCTACTTAAAAGCGTGGGATACTTTTGTCATCCCAATGACTGAAAGCAAGAGGAAGCCCCAGAAGATGGAAGTGAATTGTGAAATCAGGAAAACACAAAAGAGATAACAATAAATTCAGGAAGATCCAGAGCTGCCGATGGATCCCCCGGCTGGCCGCAGCACCCCCAGCGGGAGTCCCTGGCGGGCCGTGGACCCCAGTTCCAGCCTGCTTAACCTCAGCCTGACACGGAGCTCCAAGTTTAGACATGGCCACAAACTCGTGCGAATGAGACGTTCCTGAGGGAGCGTGGGAGGAGGAGGCGTGCTTTTGAGCCCCGGTTCCCCAGCTTCCCCATCTGAAGCCTGCTCCGTAGCACGGCGGGACCTCTGAGGCTCAGTTGCTCATCTGTCCGAGGGAGGTGCTGCACGGACTGGTGGGGGTGACGTGAGCCATGTGTGATGAACTTAGCCCAGTCCTCCTCAGCAGGTAGCCCTCTTGCTCTGACTGAGCCCCTTGTTGTAAGTGCTGTCAGACCTGGACCTTAGAATCCACCTCAGCTGACGGAGGTCCCTTGGGCATTGTGGAGGCTTAGCTGGGAACTGCTGTTCTAGACATGTGCACACAGGCTTATGTAGGGCACATTTTAAGTTGTAATGAAGAGACCCTGAAAAACAGTATCTTGAATGAGGTAGACATTTCCTTTTCTCTCACAGAATCGTTCAGAGCTAGGTAGGATGGCAGGGCGGCCCTGCCTTTCCTAACACATCACTTTCATCTCTGAGTCCAAGATGCTTGCCTGTGCTCCTGCCCTCGCATCTACATTCCAGCCGGGGGAAGGAGGAGAAGGAGCTAGGGGGGTGCACAGCCTGAAAGCGGCACGTATCACTTTTGCTGTCATCTCGTTGACGAGAACTGAGCCCCGTGACCACAGTGAGGGCTGAGAAACAGTCTGTAGCTGGCTGGCCATGTGCTCAGCCCAAATCCATGCGTTTTGTTACTAAACCAAGAAGGGGAGATACTGGTGGACAAGCTCTGTCACCCGGAAGACCAGAAACCTAGGTGTTTTCTGGGGACCTCAGACGTAGCCATGTCCCAGTTTGTGCTAGGCGCTGGGAAGTCATAGGGGAAGACAGAGCAGACCATGCCTCTTTCATGGAGCCCAGGGTCTGGGTGGGGAGGAAGGCTTACACCATCTTCAAAGGAAGAGAGGAGGGTGTGATTTAAGAGCACATTAACGGGTCCATTGATTTAAGTTTCGAGTGATTTTACGGAATATGTGTTTGCAGCACATAACGAAACAAAATTCAGACAGTGACGTGTAAAGTGCCCTGCGAGGAGGGACACGTAGATCGTCAGGCTGGTGAAAGCCTTTCCAAGGCAAAAACGTCTTTAAGTGAAGAGCTTTGGGGTCTGGCCGTCGGCGCCTCTGGCTGGAGTGGCTCCCCTGGGCTGCTCACGCACAGCTCTTTCCCTCGCACAGGGAGTCTGTCAGTCGTGTGGTGTTGCTGGACCAAACCTGTGGGCCTGTCTCCAGGTAAGCCACCCTTGTCACCGTTAGAGGGCGGAGAGCTTGGTCTAGACCCTAGGCTGGGAGCGTCTGTCTCTGGTGGGCGCTGCTGGAAACATCAGGTGGGGACACGGGGCCTGGTTGTCTCAGGACCGGGCCCAAGTCAAGAAGGCACTAGAATGAGGGGACGGGTCTGGGCGCCACGCAGCCAGGCCTCAGTTTGGCTCCCGTCTCGCTGCGACCCTGTCTGGGCTTCGTGCCGGAGGCCAGTAGCCCAGGGCACCCTGCCCCCCTTACTCAGAGGCCAGGGGCAGCTGTCACGGTAGCTGTCCCGTCCAGCTGGAACCACAGGGTGTATAAAACTGTTGTCCTGCGGGGCGGCAGGACCTCAGTCGTTTGTGGTCCTGGTGGTGGAAAGGGCCAGCCCCATCCTCGTTCCTTCCCTCTCTCCACAGGTCTCCTGCCCGTATGTTGGCTGCGGAGAATCCTTTGCTGACCACAGCACCATTCATGCTCAGGTGAGCGCTGTGGCCAGGAGCATGGGCCCCGCGGGCAGACGGCCCCGCATCCGAGCCCCTGCTTCTGCAGCCTCTCAACTCTGTCTGCCCCCTCTGGGCCTCAATGGCCACGTCTGTAAGATGGGAATGAGGGCAGCAGGGCTGCTGCGAGGAAGCACGAGCTGATCCGCCGGTGCGAGCCTCCAGCCCTTGCGGGTGTCTGGCCAGCGGCAGCCCTGGGCGTCCCCGGCTGCGGGGCGAGCAGATTCTGAGCTCCCAGGCCTCTGTCCTGCCCGAGGCCGCCCCAAGCTGCCACGGGGCCCCCCTTGGGCCAGTGTATCCTCAACCTCGTTTTGGATCTTGCTCTCTAGGCAAAAAATCATAACCTGACGGTGAACTTGACCACATTCCGGGTGTGGTGTTACGCCTGCGAGAAGGAGGTGTTCCTGGAGCAGAGGCCAGCAGCACAGCCGGCAGGCCCCTCACCCAGGTTCTCGGAGCAGGTACGGGGGTGCCGTGGGGTCAGTGCTGGAGGTAGTGACATACGTCGAGGGCAGGGCCCTGTGACCCAGGCGTCGGTGGAGCCGGAATGGGTGGTTCCCAGATGGCACCTGTCCCCCGGCAGTGTTCTCAAGTGCCTGCAAATGCTTGCTGAGCCGGCTCTGGGCCAAGGCTCACGTGGAGGGTTGAGGGCACAGAAGCCCTCATGGAAAGGGCCTCCCTTTGGGAGTCCGCAGGCCGTGGGGAGGCTGTGTGCAAGGACTTGTGGGAGCCTGGCCTGGGGGCTGTGGAGGGCCCCTGCCGCCCCAGCTCTGAGACGTATCCCCAGTAGTCACCACAGTGCCGTGCTCTCTGGGGAAGGCCTGGAAACCGCCTGACGAGGCGCTGACCGGTCCCTGTGCCCCACCGAAAGGCAGTGGGCCCCCGTATGGAGGGCAGCCTCGGGCTGGGGTCAGTGCGCCGCTTGGGGCCGGCCAGCTGCAGTGAGAGCCCGGGGGACCCCGCGTGTCCGTGTGTGCCTGCCTCCCCCACGCTGACACAGCCACTGTCACATAGTAGGCGCTCCCTGCGCGTTTGTGGAAGATGTTTGCAAACGTGGAGGATGATTATGATTTTTACCCAAAAAGACTATCATACAGCATATGGACAGCAACTTGTTTTGGGGGCCTGGGCATAGCAACAGTTAAAAATCTGCACGCTATGCGTGGACATCTCGAGTTATCTCAGGAAAGTTACATTGTCTGTCGTTATTCTTTGTTTCTATTTTTTTTTTTCCAGATCTGTTACAAATAAGATAATTTTTTCATTATTGTAAATAAAATACAAGTTCCCGGGCTGGGGCCGCCAGTGCTGGCTCTGGGGTGACCTCTGCTTAGATGGGCTGACTCGGTGCGGACTCGTGGCTGGGGGCTGGGCTTCCTTTCCCCCCGGGGGCCGCATGGGCCTCTGACCCCCACCCCTCCCACCTCACCTCCCTGTGCTCCTTACTCGGAGTCTTCCTCGCAGGACTCTCCCCTGCCCTCCCATCCTCTGAAAGCTGTCCCTATTGCTGTGGCCGATGAAGGAGACTCCGAGTCCGAGGATGATGACCTGAAGCCTCGAGGTAGCCGACCCCAGGACAGGGGGTGCTGTGGGGCGGGGGCACGGTGGGGAGCTCAGCTGTGGGCCAGGAGAGCAGCCTGGCCGACAGCCCGATGGCCGACGGCGCAGTGGCTCCCCTTGTGCCGGCTGTCCGGCTGAGTCCCAGTGGCCTGCCAGTCCTCACCCTCTCCTCAGCCCTGTGCCCCTGGGCAGGCCGGCCCTTCCGCCCCCGGCCTCCTCACCTGTGTGGGGCGGGCGCTGGGCCAGGTTGAGTGGAGGGCAGAAGGGTCCGTCTGTCTGAAACCCTCAGGGACCCACAGCTCTTCTGAGCAGAAACACATTAACGTACTTGGCAGATTCCCAGGGTGGGACACCAGCCCCCTGTGTCCCGCCCCGGCTGGACAATGCCGCAGCCCATCTGGGAGGGGCAGGGCCCTCACCTTCCCTCCCCCGTGTGACTGGTTCCTAGGCCTCACGGGCATGAAGAACCTCGGGAACTCGTGCTACATGAGCGCCGCCTTGCAGGCCTTGTCCAACTGGTAGGTGGTCCCCTCGCCCGGGGGCTGGGGGGCTTGGAGCCGTCGCCGGGTCCCCTGAAGGTGGCCGCAGCCCCTGGGCTGTGTAGTGTTGTTACCCCCCAGATGCGTGTATACGGATCCATGTGAAAAACCATAAAAACACACGTGGCCTTTGGCCCAGCCGTCACTCCTGTCAGAATTAATCCTAGGAAGGTCGGCTGAGGTGTGGAGCACATTGCCTGGGGGGGGGGGGGTCCCTATCCCGTGTTCACGGGACAGTTTGATGGTCCACGTGTGTTTGTAAAGATTTTATTTATTAATTTATTTATGTGTGTGTGTGCGAGAGAGAGAGAGAGAGGGAGGATGTGTGCAGTGGGGAGGGGCACAGGGAGAAGAGAAGCAGCCTTCCCGCTGAGCAGGGAGCCCGATGTGGGGCTCCATCCCAGGACCCCAGGATCATGACCTGAACCTTAGTGCAGATGCTAAGCCTACTGAGCCCCCCAGGCGCCCCAGTGGTCCCCATTTACAGGCCAGCTTTACAATGAGTACAGAACAGTATTTTCTGAACTTAAGGGGTCAGAATATGGTCATGGGGAGAAAGGGGGTTATGAAGCTGTGTGTGCTGCAATCCCATTTGGGGGAGATATCCCTAATTTTTTTTTTTAAGATTTTATTTTTTTGTTTGACAGAGACACACCGAGAAAAGGAACACAAGCAGGGGGAGTGGGAGAGGGAGAAGCAGGCTTCCCACTGAGCAGGGAGCCTGATGCGGGGCTCGATCCCTGGACCCCGGGATCATGACCTGAGCCGAAGGCAGGCGCCCCCAAATTCCTAATTTCTGCCTAGGATAGGCTGTTAACTCCGTGCGGCCAGGGCATTTCCTGTGCCTGGTACACAGGTGTCCCGCCTGGGAGGGATTTGGTGCCTGCCGGAGGGAGGGAGGGAGGGAGGGAGGGGATGTGTGCATAGGAACATCAGGAAGGATACGTGCCTAGAATGTTCCCGAGTAGCTGTCCTCACAAGGTAGGATTAAAATCCCTTACTGTTTGCCCATCTCTAGGCATTCTAGTGTTTTTACAATGAATATGTATTTCTCAAGTAATGAGATAAGTTGACTTGAGGAAAAGGGAAAATGCCTTCAGGTTAGGGAAGGTTTCCACGGAGTGGGCTAGGGTCAGGGACAGGCGCTGGACCTTCTCTCTGTCAGGCGGCAGCTGGCCCCTGACCGCACGGCCCCTGAAGCGGGCAGCTCTGCAGCCCTGGGAGAGGGATGGGGGCTGTTTTGGCATCTCGGGGTGGCCGTAACAAAGCATGGCAGACAGGGTGCTTGAAACAACAGAAATGTATTCTCTCTCAGTTCGGGAGGCTACAAGTCTGAGGTCAAGGTGCGAGCGGGGGCAGGGGGAGGGGCGTGTTGATTTTGAGGCCCCTCTCCTTGACTGCTAGATGGCTGCCTACTCCCTGTGTCTTCACGTCATCCTCCCTCTGGGTGTGTCTGTGTCCAAATCTCCTCCTGGTAGAAGGACACAGTCATATCGGACCAGAGCCCACCCTGAGGACCTCCTTTGAACCTAATTATGTGTCCAAATACAGTCATCTTTTGAGATCTCCAACATGGGAATTTGGGTCTCCCCAATTCACCCCGTGACGGGTCATCTGCAGGCCTTTCTGGCTCAAGGGCAGCAGCCATCCCGTCCCCCCACCATAGGTTCTTGCTTCTCCGACCAGCTCTTTCTAACCAATGCCACGCACCCCACCTTTCCTGAGCCGGCTCTCTCCCTGCCCCTAGCCCTCCACTGACCCAGTTCTTCTTGGAGTGTGGAGGCCTGGTACGCACAGACAAGAAGCCAGCACTGTGCAAAAGTTACCAGAAGCTGGTCTCTGAGGTCTGGCACAAGAGACGGTGAGTGACTGAGCCCCTGACCTTGGGCAGGCGCCCGGGGCTGGGGACTTTTCTCTCTGCCCCTCAACCAAGCACTCCCTGTGCCTTCAGCCCCTCACTGTGTGCTTGTCACACTTCACCTGGGTGACCCTTGTGGCAACCTTGTTTTATAAATTGGGGAAACTGAGGCTTGGAGAGAGTTTATGTGTCTTGCTCAAGGAGCTTGAATTTGAAAGTGGCATTGCTCCGAGCCTGTAGCCACTTCCCTGATGTGTGTGCCGAGGCCCAGACACGTGCCATGACTATTCCCAAGTCCCACCTGCCACCGTGCGTGCGGGAGAGATTCTTAAACAGGTGGTGGCTGGTGACGACCGTGCAGAGGCTTAGCTCAGTGTGAAATGAATTTGCAGACTGGAAGTTTGGGTTAGACCTGTTTCTTCAGGAAAATTGGGAATAACTTAAAATGAGTTCATAGAAATATGCCGAGTGTAAAAGCAGATTATAAAACAGTGTGATGCAGTAATACTCCCGTTCTGTCAGAATTCTGCCAGGTTTGTTTTCTGTGTGTGTCTGTTTTCCTGGAAAAGTCTGGAAATGTTGACCGTTATCTCTGGGTGGTGCTATTAGTGGTGATGTTTCTTTGCTGGGCTTTTCTGAAAATTTAGACTTCTCAGTAATGAACACGTAATGCTTTTGAAATTAGGAAAAAACCACAAGAAGTATTTCAGAAAGGAAAAAGTTTTCAAGCAGGCTTGTCCCAGACTGGTGGGAAATGAGGCCAAACCAATCAAGAGTCTTTGCCTGGTAGCTGGCACTTTGTGACTCCTGGGATGTGCGAGCCCGAGCCCGCAGGGGCTCCTGCTGAGTCAGCGCCTCCCAAAGTTGCAGCGGACCCCTCACTGGGTCTGATCCGTCGCCCCAGACCACCTGCCTTAGCAACCCTGATGGGATTAGGACGCTCCTAGTGGGCCACCTGCGCTAACGGGTCTGGTCTTCCTACAGCCCAAGCTACGTGGTTCCCACCGGCCTGTCTCACGGGATCAAGTTAGTCAACCCGATGTTCCGAGGCTATGCACAGCAGGTAGGCCATCGGAGCTGTGCGGGGGACACCTGTGGCTGTTAGCAGGCCTGGCTCCGAAGCCCAGACCAGCATGGGAAATAGCAGTGCAGCTCGGGGTGACGGGGCGGGTCCCCTCACTGCCTGAGCCCTTCGTGTGTGTGAGAACACAGTAGCCTCCCGCTTAAGAAGTCATTTGCCCAGCCACATGGCTGGAGATTTGACCTCGGGCGGTCTGACTGCAGAGTCAAGCAGAATTTCACTTTTATTAAAGGAAACATTTGCTTACAAGTTTTTATAAGTCTAGGGAACCCTTTGGAAATCAGTGATACTTTCTGTCGCCTAAACTCACGGGGCCAAAACGAAGCGGAGTGCAACCACATGTATGCCCCAGTCCCAGGCTGAGCGGCTCGTTCACGGGGTCCAGTCCCCTGCCTCAGACTGCCACACAACCTGGGGTTTCACTGCTGGGCTTGTGGGAGGAGCTGGACCTGTCTGGGCGGCCGCTCCTGTGTCCCGAACATGGGGGCCAGGAGCAGAGCCGCAGTCAGGTGAGAGATGCCTTCCGCCCTCTCCCTCGGCCCCCAGCACCCTCCCTGCCATCCCTTCCCGGGCCGAGGGTTGCTGGATGTTCCTGTGCTCACACCGTCGATTAGATGAACGCCTGAGTGAGAAGTCCAGTGCTGCCCGAACGCCGCCCTTTCGCGCAGTGATAATGCCCTCCGTGATCACGGTTCACCACCCACTGTTTATTAGGTTGTCCCTCCCCGCCCCACAAGGACAGCTCTGTTTTATCCTCACAGAGCCCTCCGAGGTGGGCTCTGTCGTCACCCCCATGTTAGAGGTAAGAGGCTAAGGCTCAGAGAGGCTCTACAGCTCGCTCGGGTCACACAGCACGGAGCGGCAGGGCAGGACTCAGGCAGAGCTGAACCATTGCCCAGGCTCTCTGTGAGGGCCCTATGGAGCCGGGCTGCTGCCTGACACCCACCTGGACTCCAGAAGCATCCTTGTCTCTGGTTCTTAGATGTAACACAGGGAACATTCCTGAGTCTGAAACATGGGTGCGGCTGTGGGCCTCTGTTAATGACCGCAGACTGACCACAGATTTTAGCAACAAGCACATTACCTGTGTTAAAAGGAAGAACCAGAGAGAAAAGTAGATGGTGTATTGGGGCCTGTTTCTTAAAAGAACCTCCCAGGCCCCTGACACAGGACCCACGAATCCTCTCTGCTCCCTCATGCAGGATAAGCTAGTGGTTAATTACTCTGATCTTCAAGTTCAACACTTTGCTGAGGAAATCCACCCCAGAGCCCTCCCTTCCCTCTCCCGGAACTGAGAGGAAGAGGCCCTTTTCTCCATGCCCATGACGGAGGGCTGGGGAGGCTTGGCACCGTGTTGGCCGGGCGGGGGGGTCGGGGGCACTGCTGCTGATGCCGGGCACCATGAGGGGCATGTCGTTGAACCCCGTGGCCCAGCATGGCACCCGGTTCCCCCAGCTGTTGGAGACCAGCCGCCACCACTGTGTTCTGGCCTTCTGTAGCACCTGGGGGTACGGCGCTTGGCTGGGCCCCGCGGCCAGGTGTTGGAACGCTCGCTGCCCAGGCTCTCTGATCAGTTTGGTGACCTGGTCAGAGGCCAGAATCAAAGCACCACTGCTGTGACTCGACACCCAGCCAGCCTGAAGTGGCGGCTTAGACATGCCCACATCTCTGGGAGGGTGCCATCCTGCCTCCGGAGCCTGTGCCCGTACCACAGGCCATAGTGGCAAGGGAAGGGGTGGGCCTGTGGGCACTGGTGGGAGGATGGGGGTGGACAGGGAGGCCCAGAGGAAGGCTGGAGGGTGCAGGCGGCTGGCGTCACCCCTGCAAAACTCAGCTGAGCCCTCACGTGCACCTGCGTCTTAGGGGGCCCCTTCCTGCTTCCACAGGCTCCCTGCCCACCCCTGGAGTCCCCTCCTGTAGGGAGCGAGGTGACTTTCGAGGCTGAACGCGACCCCTCCGCTCTCCTGCACTGAGCTGGCAGCAGGGTGCTTAGGGGCAGGAGCTGGGGCGTCACAAGGACCCGGTGGGGGGCGGGGGGCGCAGCTCTGCCGCCTCGCAGCTGTATGGTGGGAGGGGAGGCTCAGGGGCTGCAGTGTCCACCTCAGGACGGGGATGGGATGGAACTGCCACAGAGGCTGTTAGAGCCGCTCGGCAGGTCTCTAGGGGGCGTTGTGAGGGCCCGAGAGATGGATCCGCTGCTGTCCCAGCCCCCAGAAGCAGTGGGGCGCTGGCAGCAGGGTCCTCCGCCCTGGAAAGCCCTATTGATGCAGCCCCTGCTTCCAGGACACTCAGGAGTTCCTGCGCTGCCTGATGGACCAGCTCCACGAGGAGCTCAAGGAACCGGAGGTGGCGGCCACGGTGGTGCTGGCCGAGGCACAGGACTCAGACTCGAGCGATACGGATGAGAAGCGGGAGGGTGACCGGAGCCCGTCAGAGGACGAGTTCCTGTCCTGCGACTCGAGCAGTGACCGGGGTGAGGGCGATGGGCAGGTTCATGGCGGGGCCAGCTCGCAGGCCGAGGCGGAGCTGCTGATCCCCGACGAGGCGGGCCGCGCCATCTCCGAGAAGGAACGCATGAAGGACCGCAAGTTCTCCTGGGGCCGGCAGCGCACCAGCTCCGAGCAGGTGGACGAGGACGCAGACGTGGACACGGCCATGGCTGCCCTTGACGGCCAGCCCTCGGAGGCCCCGGCCCCATCGCCGGGCTCTGCCAGCCCCTTCCGGACCCCAGGTGCCAGACAGCCGCTTGGTCCAGCACCTCCCGCACGCCTGCGGCAGGCCAGACCCGCTCGGGACTGGGGTGCGGCTCAGCCTGCCCGGCCGCCCCGCATCCCGACGACACTGGAGGACATGTGTCCTGCAGGTTGGGTTGGGGGCTGGGGTAGGCAGAGGGCAGAGCACACACCGTGGGCCTTGGGCCCTGGGAGGTGCCAGTGGGTCCTCTTCCTGGCCGGGTTGTGGAGCCGATGTGCCTCCCCGCCGCAGCCCAGCAGCGGTCCCCTCTCTGCCCTCAGAGCCAGACAACGAGGCCCACATGCGCAGCTCGTCCCGCCCCTGCAGCCCCGTGCACCACCACGAGGGCCACGCCAAGCTGGCCGGCAGCCCTCCCCGCTCGAGCCCCGTGAGGATGGGGCCCTCGTACGTGCTCAAGAAAGGTTGGCAGGACTGGGCAGGGAGGGGGTCTGTGGGGCACCCACACGTGCAGCTGGGGCTGGGAATGCGGGTCGTCTGAGCAGCGCCTCCTCCCAGCCCGCCTCTAACGCCATAGGGGTGCAGCGGGGGGGGGGGGGATGCCCCTCTTACTGACATGGCCGAGGCCCTGGGAGGGAACGCCATACCCCACCACGTGACGCACGTAGGACCCCAAGTCCTGGCCCAGCAAGCCCCAGTGCCGCCCCTTGCCCCAGACAGGCCAGTGGGGCTGGGCCTAGTCCCGTGCTGTGCCCCCAGCTCAGGTGCCGAGCGCCGGCAGCCGCAGGCGGAAGGAGCAGCCCTACCGCAGCGTCATCTCCGACATCTTCAACGGCTCCGTCCTCAGCCTCGTGCAGTGTCTCACCTGTGACCGGGTGAGCCCTGGGAGTGGGGAGCCAGGGTCCAGCCTTCAGGGGCCTGGTGGTCCCCCCTCGGGGTGGGGGCGGGGGAGTGGCTTCTCTACCTGATGGCCCCTGCCTTTCTGGAAGAGGGAGGGCTCTGGTTGCCTGGTGCTGGGGTCCAGGGGAAGGGGAACAGACCCTCCGTCCTCCACCTGCCATCGGGTGGCTGGGGTTCAGGCTGCAGATTCTGCTTGGTCTGGGCAGGGCGAAGCCCTGGAAGGTGGAAACCCAGACTGACCTTCAACCCCACAGGTCTCCACCACAGTGGAGACGTTCCAGGACCTGTCATTGCCCATTCCTGGCAAGGAGGACCTGGCCAAGCTGCACTCGGCCATCTACCAGAACGTGCCGGCCAAGCCGGGCGCCTGCGGGGACAGCTATGCCGCCCAGGGCTGGCTCGCCTTCATCGTGGAGTATATCCGGAGGTACACCTGCTTTCCCGCCTTCCCACCTTCTGCAGACCCGAGACTGCCCTGGACCCGGCAGGCAGCAGACTGAACGGCAAAGTTCAGGCATTTGCAGGGCCAAGTTCAGGCATTTGGAAGGGCACCCACAGCTGGATGTGGAGATGTTTCCTGAGGGGGCGATGGGGACTTCCTCAGCCACCCTGGGATGGCCTGGATTGGGTCTGAAGGCAGGTAACGACAGGGGAGTCACCAGGCAGCAGCTAGAAAGGAGGGTGGCAGCTGGAGAGCGGGCCTGGCCCGGTGGGGAGGGCAGTGGGCAGCTTTCGGGAGCCCTCACTGTGTGCCACGAGGCCCTCTTTACACCTGCATGATGTCAGGATCCCATCTACCTGGAGGATGGCCCAGTGTGACCGGGGTCCCTTCACAGATGGGAAGACGAGCCTCGGGGAGAGGTGGTGTCACTCTCCTGGGGACACCGGGCTGCTGGCTGCTGGTCCCAGGTGTCCATCCCACCCGCCTGGCCAAGATGCCTCCCTGGGCCCAAAGTGACAGGTCTTAGTCTTGGCTGGGCCCTGGCAGCACCCCACCACCCCCATTCTGTCTCCCTAGGTTTGTGGTATCCTGTACCCCCAGCTGGTTTTGGGGGCCGGTCGTCACCCTGGAAGACTGCCTGGCTGCTTTCTTTGCTGCTGATGAGCTGAAGGGTGAGCGGAGTGGGCTTGGCTGGGGAGGGGGTTGCGGGGAGAGCACGCAGCTGGTTTCTGGAACTCACTGTCAGTATCGCCCATCTCCGCCTTTCCGCATCCCTCCACCCCTCCCCACAGTCCCCATCAGTCAGGCTGGGCCTGGGCCCGCGTGTCCTCCCAGCCCCACTGCCTGGAGCGCTCTTAGGGCTTTGCCTTTCTTGCTTCTGCTTACCAGTTTGTTGGACAGAAACAATACGTGCTTTAATTTTGCATTTCCTCAGTTACCAATAGTTTGGGGCAGTTTTCATAAGCGTTTTGACTATTTTTTATTTCCTATTTAGAAATTTCCCAATCCTGTCCTTTTCCCATTTTTCTGTCACGTGGTTGGCATCTTAACAAACCTTTGGGAAAGCTCTTCTAAAAATTAAAATTAATTGTGGTAAAACATACGTGACCTAAAATGCACCATCTTAACCATTTTGAGGTGTAAAGTTCAGTAGCGTTGACTATGTTCTCGCTGTAGTGCAGTGCCTCTCTAGAACTTTTTCATTCTGCAAAATGGAAACTCTCTACCCTGAGACAGCAGGTCTCTGTTCTCCCCTTCCCCAGCCGCCGGCGCCCATCCTTGTACTTCCTGTCTCTGAACTTGACAGCTCTAGGGACCTCATCTAAGTCAGCTCATATGGTGTTTGTCTTTTTGTGACTGGCCTATTTCACTCAACGTGACATCCTCTGGGTTCATCCGTGTTGTAGCAGGTGTCAGGATCTCCTTCTTTTTTTAAAAGATTTTATTTATTTATTTGAAAGAGTGAGCGAGCAAGAGAGAGAGAGCGCAAGCGGGGGGAGGAGCAAAGGGAGAGGGAGAAGCAGATTCTCCTCTGAGCGGGGAGCCCGTCGTGGGGCTTGATCCTGGGACTCTGGGAACATGACCCGAGTCAAAGGCAGATGCTTAACCGACTGAGCCACCCAGATGCCAAGAATCTCCTTCTACTACTACTACCACTACTACTACTATTACTACTACTACTACTACTACTACTACTTTTTTAAATTTTATTTATTTGACAAGCACGAGGAGCAGCAGGCAGAGAGAGAAGGAGAAGCAGGCTCCCCACTGAGCAGGGAACCCATGTGGGATTCGATCCCAGGACCCTGGGATCATGACCTGAGATGAAGGCAGATGCTTAACCGACTGAGCCACCCAGGCAGTGCTCTCCTCCTTTTTAAAAGCTGCGTCATATTCCCCTGATAGACCACGTGTTATCTATCCGTTCATCTCTCAGTGGACACATGGGTTGCATCTGCCTTTTGGCTATTGAGAATATTGCTGTGACCAGCATGGCTGTGCACCTGTCTCTTCTAGACTGATTCATCTCCTTTGGATACACACCCAGAAGTGGGATTGCTGGAGCGTACGGTCGTCCTAGTTTTCTTTTTTTTTTTAAGATTTTATTTATTTATTTGACAGAGAAAGAGACAGTGAGTAAAGGAACTCAAGCAGTGGGAGTGGGAGAGGGAGAAACAGGCTTCTTGCTGAGCAGTGACCCCGATGGGGGCTGGATCTCAGGACCTTGGGATCATGACCTGAGCCGAAGGCAGAGGCTTAACCAACTGAGCCACCCAGGTGCCCCCTATTTTTAATTTTTTGAGGAACCACCACACTGTGTTCCATGGTGGCTGTGCCACTTTCCATTCCCACTAGTAGTGCACACGTTCCCTGTTCTCCACATGCCACGTTCCCATGTTCTCCATCTTGCCAACACCTGTTATCTCATTTTTAAAAAAATCTTTTTGATTAGAGCTATTCTAAAACAGGTGTGGGGTAATATTTCGTCGCAGTTTCGATTTGCATTTCCCTGATGATGAGTTATGTCGAGCATCTTTTCATGTACCTGTTGGCCATCTGTTTGTCTTTGAAAAAAATCTCTCTCCAGGTCCTCTGCCACTTTTTTTTTTTTTTTAATTTATTTATTTGTCAGAGAGAGAGGGAGAGAGAGAGAGAGCAAGCACAGGCAGAGAGAGTGGCAGGCAGAGGCAGAGGGAGCAGCAGGCTCCCCGTGGAGCAAGGAGCCCGATGCGGGACTTGATCCCAGGACGCAGGGATCATGACCTGAGCCGAAGGCAGCCGCTCAACCAACTGAGCCACCCAGGCGTCCCCTCTGCCACTTTTTGAATGGATTATCTGGGGGTTTTTTGTTTGTTTTGCTCTTGATTTGAATGAATCTGTTATGTATCCTGAATATTAACCCTTTATCTGACTTATGGTTTCTCAATATTTTCTCCTGTTCTGTAGATTGCTGCTTTATTTTGCAAATTGTTTCTTTTGTTGCGTAGAACTTTTTAGCTTGATGTGGTCCCGCTGGTTTATTTTTGGTCTTGTTGCTTTTGGTGTTCTATCCAAAACTCCTTTGCCAAGACCAATGTCAAAGAGCATTTTCCCTATGTTTTCTTCTAGACTTGTATGGTTTCGGGTCTTCTATTTAAGCCTTTAATCCATTTCAGGGTAATGGTTGTGAGTAGTATGAGACAAGGGCCCGGTTTCATTCCTCTCATGTGAATATCCAGTGTTCTCAACACCGTTTACTGAACTCTCTTTTTCCCCCGTTGAATGTTCTTGGCTCCCTTGTCAAATACTGGTTGCCCATAGAGACTCCTGGGTTTATTTCTGGGCTCTCAATTCTGTTCCTTGGTCTGTGTGTCTGTTGCTATGCCAGTACCATACTGTGCTGATGACGGCCGTTTTGTAGTGTAGTTTGCGGTCAGGAAATGTGATGCCTCCAGCTTTGCTCTTGCTCAGGATTGTTTTGGCTATTGGGGATCTTTTGTAGTTCCGTATGAATTTTAGGATTGTTTTCTACTTCTGTGGACAGTGTCACTGAACTTCTGGCAGGGATTACACTGACTCTGTAGATGGCTTTGGGTGGACAGTATTTGTTGTTCTCACTCATGAATGCGGGGTATCTTTTCACTTAATTTGGTCTTTGTATAGGAACAGCTCTGTCCTCGTCCCATCACCCTTACTCCTGGCGCCAGATGCGTGGTGGTTTTCCCATACCAAGCAGTTACTTGACACCCGCTGGGAACTGAGAATTCAACTCAGTTGTGATACTGCTACCTGGAGACAGCATTAGATCCCACAGGTCAAGGACTCAGTCCTACAAGACTTCCCCTCCCCAAGACCCCATCACAAGTCCTGCTTGTCATCTGTGCTTCTGACTGACCGGCCATAGATCGAAGGTTCCAACCCCTCCTCCTTGGGTTGGATAAATTTGCTAGAGCTGTTACTTACTAGGTGACTGGTTTATTGTAAAAGGCTGTAGCTCAGGAACAGCCAGGTGGAAGAGATGCACAGGGCAGGGTATGTGGGAAGGGGCGTGGAGTTTCCACAACCTCTGAACTCCTACTTTCCCTTGGTCTCCATGCATCCACCAGCTCCGAAGGTCTCCCAACCCCACGCCATTGGGATTTTATGGAGGCTTCCTCGTGTACGCACGATCAGTTACGAACTCCTCTCTGTAGAACACCAGTGTGGCTGAAAATTCCCAACTTCTAATCATGGGTTGGTCTTCCTGGTGACCAGCCCTGATTCCAGAACCATCCAGAGTCATCTTGTTATTTATTTTTTTTATGTTAGAGGGAGAGAGAGTGAGTACACGTGTGAGCAGGGGGACAGACAGAGGGAGAAGGAGAGAATCTCAAGCAGATTCCATGCTGAGCACAGAGCCTGATGCGGGGCTCGATCTCACGACCCTGAGATCACGGCCTGAGCTGAAACCAAGAGTCAGATGCTTAACTGACTGAGCTGCCAAGGTGCCCCCAGAGTCACCTCATTAGAACAAAAGTCACTGTCATCACCTAGGAAATTCCAAGGGACTTAGGAATCCTGTGACAGGAAGCAGGGTCAGAGAGCAAATGCCAGAACAAATGATGCTCCCAGTGCTCTTTGTACTTAGGAAACTACAAGGACTTTAGGAGCTCTGAGCCAGGAACCTTAGCCTGTATTTTCTGTCAGGGATGCGTCCTAACAGTTTTTTGGTGGAATCTTTAGGTTTCCTGCATATAAGATGGTCGTTCGCTAACGGTCTTAACTCCTCTTTTCCTATTCGGATGTCTTTTATTTCTTTTTCTTGCCTAATTGCTCTGGCTAGGACTTCTAATACTGGGTTGAGTAGGCGTGGTAAGAGGCAGCACCCTTCTGTTGTGCCTGATTTTAGGGGGAAAACTTCTAGCTTTTCACCGTTGAGGATGATGTTAGCTGTGGACTTGTCTTATATGGCCTCTGTTATGTTGAGGTATGTTCCCTCTACACCCAATTTGCTGAGAGCTCTTATCGTGAAAGGGTGTTGAAATCCGTCAAGTGATTTTTCTGTCTCTGTTGAGAGGATCATTTGATTTTTATCCTTTATTCTATGAATGTAGAGTATCGTGTGTATTGATTTGTGTATGATAAACCATACCTACCTTCCACATTCAAATTCCATTTAATCGTGGTGTGTGATCCTTTCAATACGATGTCGAATCTGGTTTGCTAGAATATTACCGAGAAGTTTTCCGTCTATATTCATCAGGGGTATCGGCCGGTAGTTTTCTTATCCTGTGCTTGTCTCACTATGGCATCAGGGTACTGCTGGCCTCCTGAAGTGAGTTTGAGAGTGCCCCTGACTCCGTTTTTTGGAAGTGTTTGAGAAGGATTAGTGTTAATTCTCTTTTAAATGTTTGATAGAATCCACCAGCAAAACCATCTGGTCCTGGACTTTTGTTTATTGGGAGGTTTTATGTTTGTTTGTTTTTTATTACTGTTTCCATCTCCTTCCTCATGATTGGTCTACTCAGATCTTCTTGGTCTTCATGATTCAGTCTTGGCAGGTTGTATGCTTCTGGGGATGTCCCCATTTCTTCTAGGCTGTCCAGCTTGTTCGTGTTCAGTTCACTGGCTGTCGTGCCTTTTATGATCCTTTGTGTTTCTGTGGCATCAGTTCCAAGAGTCCTCCTCCATTTACAATTTACTTGTCTTCTCTCTTTCTCTCTCTGCTATAACCTAGCTAAAAGTTTCTTCAGTTTTATCTTTTCTGAAAATCAACTCTTAGTTTCACTGATTTTTTCCCTGTTCTTTTCTTCAACTCGCTTTCATTTATGTCTGCTCTAATCTCTCTTATTTCCTGCCTCCTGCCAAGTTGGTGCTGAGTTTGTCTTTCATTTTCTAATTCGCTGAGGTGTAGTCTGGTTGTTCACTTGAGATCTTTTTTCTTAACGTAATTTATTGCTATGAAATTCCTTCTTACAACTGCTTTTGCTGCATCCCATATGTGCTAGTACATTGTGTTTTCATTGTCATTTGTCTTGAGATACTTCCTGAGTTCCCCTTTGATTTTTTTCTTCGACTTGTCGGTTGTTGAGGTGTGTGTTGTTGGTGAACTTTTTAGTTCTCTTCCTGTTCATTGTTTCTAGTTTTACACCGCTGTGGGTGGAAATACACTCACCTTCCCAAATTCATTAAGGCTTGCTTTGTGGCCCAGCTCCTGGAGCTGTCCTGGAGAATGCGCTGTGGGCACTTGAGAATGTGTATTCTGGTGCTGTTGGATGGAATGTTCTGTATATGTCTGTTAGGTCTTTTTGGCCTGTAGTCATTCAGGTCTAGTTTCCTTCCTCATTTTCTGCCTGGAAGATCTGCCCGGTGTTGAAAGTGGTATATTAAAGTATCAACTGTTATTGTCCTGCCGACTCCTCCTCCCTTCAGTTGGGTTAATGCTCGCTCGGAATATCTAGGTGCTGTGGCGTTGGCTGCATATCACCCTCTGCCACTTTGTGACAAAGGGACTTCGTGACCCTCTTCGTCTCTTTGATGGATTTTGAAATCTATTTTACGTGATGTCGGCAGACCCACCTCTGCTCTGTTGGTTTCCGTCCGCCGGGAGTGTCTCCTTCCATGGCTCTCTCGCAGCCCGCGTGCCCCTAGGGCTGGAGCGAGCCTCCTGCAGGCGGCACGTCAGGTGGTGTCTCGTAAGCACAGATGTCTGTCCGCCGCGGCTCCCACGTCCTGTCCCCGCTCACCGTCGTCTGCATTTCCTGCCCTAGGTGACAACATGTACAGCTGTGAACGGTGTAAAAAGTAAGTGTGTGTGCTCTGGGCTTTCTCCCCACACCCCCGTTCCGACCCCTCGGTCTGTCTGTGTCCCACGCGCTTCCCCGGGTCCTTCAGAGAGTTTGATCCAGACCTCACAGAGGTGACCGTGGGGGGAGGGTGCTCGCTGGGCCCTTCTGTCCCCGCACCGGGACACTCATCGCTTCTCTCCCGTTCCTCCCTGCCAGGTTGCGGAACGGGGTGAAGTACTGTAAGGTCTTGCGGCTGCCTGAGGTGAGTGGAGAAGCCTCCCGCCTGTTCTCTCTGCTGCTGACTGGCGTGCGGTGGCACGGTGGGTCACACGGCGGGTCACACGGTGGGTCGCCCTGCATCCCGGGGAGCCCGAGCTGAGGAGGCCTGGGGCAGGGGGGTGTCTGCTGCTTTGTCCGAGAGACCTGCGGGGACCCTCCGTCAGCTCCCCCTACGCTGTGCGGGTGGGGCAGGGGCTGCCGCCTGGGGGAGGGCAGGTGTGTGGGGAGGGACATGGCCGCCACGCTGTCTGCGCTGGGGAAGGGCCTCTCTGAGGAAGAGGGTCTCAGTGAGCCCTGAGCACGGGGGCTGGCGTCAGCCTCGTGGAGGGAAAGCGGGGAAGGAGCAGGTGGGCAGAGCGTGGAGGCGGGAACGGGCTTGGCCAAACCCAGGAAGCGCCTTGTGGCCAGAGCACAGAGGAGTGCGGCCCGGGAGGCAGGTTCTGGTGCCGAGCAGGTTCTGGAAGCCCACGTGGAAAAGAACTGGTGGTCGGGTTCTGACGGTCGGCTTCGTGCACGGGCCAGCGCCGCCCTCGGGGACTACCTGTGTCGGCCGCCAGCGCTGTCCCCGTGGCCCTGCCGTCTCGTGTGCCTCGGTCAGGGGACAGGCCGCGGGCCAGCTCGGCTCCCACATGGAGCTCTTCCGTGTGTCCAGGCTCTCAGTGGATGGGACCCCTCAGCCAGCCTGGGCCTCTGGAAGTCTCTTGGCGCTCGGTTCCTTGTGTTCGCCCGGAGGCCGAGCCCGGAGGGTCAAACAGTGGCCAGTGGGTGACCCAGAGCCTGGCCCCAAGCCCCCATCTGGTCACAGGGCCCCGGGCATCCCTGCCCGGAATGACCGCCGCCTCCTCCCCCCGCGCCTCCCTCCCCCAGATCCTGTGCATCCACCTGAAGCGCTTTCGGCACGAGGTCATGTATTCATTCAAAATCAGCAGCCACGTCGCCTTCCCCCTCGAGGGACTTGACCTGCGTCCGTTCCTTGCTAAGGAGTGCAAGTCCCAGATCACGACCTACGACCTCCTCTCGGTCATCTGCCACCACGGCACAGCAGGCAGTGAGTCGGCCCCCCCTCCCCTCCCCGCATCACCCCTGTCCCCGTCCCCCGGGGTGTCCGTGACCAGCCTGCCCCTCCCGCCACAGGTGGCCACTACATCGCCTACTGCCAGAACGTGATCAACGGGCAGTGGTATGAATTCGACGACCAGTATGTCACCGAGGTCCACGAGACGGTGGTGCAGAACGCTGAGGCCTACGTGCTCTTCTACCGGTGGGGCCCCCGGGCAGCTGTCGCACTGTGGCGGGGTCCGGCTCAAGGACAGATGGGTGGCCCTTGTGCCCTGGCGCTTTACTCTGGGTGCCTTTGGAGGGAGGTGGAGCCTGGAAGGTTCTAGGCTCCAGGTAGTAAGGGTGTCAGGTTGTAAGAAAGAGCCTTCTGGCCGTGGGGAAAGCAGGGAACCCAAGAAGTTGAGTTTCGGTCTTCCGTGGTGCTCCCGTGGAGCGATCGTGGCCAGCACTCGGGCCAGGGCAGTGGGGCCTCTGAGAGGCTGCGGGGTCGCTGAGGGGTTCAGGGGGTGGGGAGGGCAGTGGTAGGTGGCTGCGGACACACCCCTGGCAGGGAGCTCAGACACAGCTACTCCTAATTCCCCTGCCCCACCCTTACCCACCCCTGTCCACCCCTGCCCCACACCTGCTCCACCCCTGCACCTTCCCTGCTCTACCCTTACCCACCCCTGCTCTGCCCACCCCGCTGCACCCCTCTTCTGCCCACCCTGCCCCACCCCTGCCCCACCCCGCCACCCCCCTGCCCCGGCCCTGCCGCAGGAAGAGCAGCGAGGAGGCTGTGCGGGAGCGGCAGCAGGTAGTGTCCCTGGCTGCCATGCGGGAGCCCAGCCTGCTGCGGTTCTACGTGTCTCGGGAATGGCTCAACAAGTTCAACACGTTTGCCGAGCCTGGGCCCATCACCAATCACACATTTCTCTGCTCCCACGGAGGTGAGGGGGCCTCCTCCGGGATCGGGGTGTGGGGGGCGGCCGGCCGAGCCCCCAGCGCTCCCTTCCTGTGCCTTCCTCCACAGGCATCCCGCCCCACAAGTACCACTACATCGACGACCTGGTGGTGATCCTGCCCCAGAACGTGTGGGAGCACCTGTACAACAGGTAGGGGGCGCTGTCAGTGCGGAGGGGGGAGCCTGGGGAGCAAAGGCCACCGTGGCCCCCACGCTGCCCAGAAGCAGCTGCCAGCTTCCCTTGCACATGCCAGCAAAGAAGACGCTTGAGGGCATCTGTCAGACCCTGACTATCAGGAGGGATGGAGACCGGCTCCAGTGTGGCCAGCGGGTCTCTCTCGCAGACAGTCCCCGGTGTGCTGGCTCCAGCTGCCCAGCTTGGATGGCCTGGGCCTCCAGGTTCAAGTCCCTCAGGACCAGAACTGGGGCCCTCACACGGAGGACGCCTGGGCCTGGGTTGCTGTGCAGATAGGCAGGCGGGATGTGAGCCCCTGAGACAGTGGTCAGATAGGCCAGGAGGCCTCTCCCCAGACAGGCTTTGCCATCCACTGGCAGGTCGGGTGCAAAAACTCGGCCTGGAGGTAGGCAGGTGGGTCAGGGCCCCACAGGGAAATGTGTCCCCATATCCTGTGGGAATCCGCTCTCCTACCTGCAGAGGGACAAGCTTCTGCGTCCCTTTGACATTGTCCCCAGGGTCTGCCCAGGTGGGCCGTGGACCTCAGCAGCTCCTGCCCTGTAGCCAAGAGGGAAAGCAAGATTGTTAGTCCGCCCTTCAGCCTGTAAACATAGCTTTGTGACACACCCGCCCTGGGGCAGGTGGCTGGCCAGGCACCGTGGGCCTGCTGGCACTCTGGTCCCCCTGCTAGTCTGAGGGTGACAGAAAAGTCAACAGGCCATGCACAGGGCACCTAGGGAGCCTCCCGGGAGGAGGAGGAGAAAGCTGCCAAGTGCAGGGCAATCCTGGTTCTCTGGCACGTTCTGAAATTCTCCCTTCAGGGTGCGCTCACTCTCTGTCTCTCTCTCTGCCCTTCCTCCGGGCGCAGATTCGGGGGCGGCCCCGCCGTGAACCATCTGTACGTGTGCTCCATCTGCCAGGTGGAGATCGAGGCGCTGGCCAAGCGCAGGCGGATCGAGATCGACACCTTCATTAAGGTGCGCGTGGTCTGGGGCGTTGGGGCGGGACGGGGGCCTCTGTGGGGGACAGGTGGGGAGCTGGGGACTGAGGAGCCCTGCGGGGTTGGGCTCTGAGTGGAAGACCTGTCCCGTGGGAGCACAGAGTGGCCGGACACTGAAGGCTTTGCTGGCAAGAGGGTCGGGTTCCGGAGGCTCAGGCCCATCTGCTGGGTGAGCTGCTGAGCCGCCGTGGAAAGGACCGAGCCCTGCCGTTCGGGGCTGGGTGACTGCTGCGGGGGCTATCCTGTGCATGATAGGACAGTTAGCGTCCCTGGCCCCTGCATGCCAATGACGGCAAAAATCACCTCCACACATTGGCCGTGTCCCTTGGGGGGCAGATCTCCCTGCTAGTGAGAACCGTGGGGCTGTACAGAGTGACATGGAAAGGTGCATTCAGTGAAAACAAGTGGCGAAGTGGCCAGTGGAAGCAGGTGTGTGTGTGTGGCCTGGGGCTGCTGGTAACAGGGTGACCAGGGACCACCACCCCTCAGGAGTGGAGCGTGGGTGAAAGACAGTAAGGGACGCTGAGCTTTGTGCCCAGGAGACGACGACATGTCAGGAGAGTGAACAAGTCCGTGCCTTCCGTTAAATGGAGGCGCTGGGGCGCCTCGGCCTGGGACCTCAGCTGAAGAAATTCAGTGTCCCCTACAGACGTTGGAGGGTGGGACTGCGGCAGAGGGCGCTCTGAGCTTGCCTGGGAGCTCCCTAGTATTCCACCTGGAGTGTCCAGGGTTTTCTAAAAGGTGGGGAGGGCGGGGGGGGGGGGGACAGGAAGGGTCAGCAGGGTGCTGGGCCGGTGGTGCTGACCCTCCCTTCTGCTGCCCCTCCCTCGGCCCAGCTGAACAAAGCCTTCCAGGCGGAGGAGTCCCCTGGCGTCATCTACTGCATCAGCATGCAGTGGTTCCGGGAATGGGAGGCCTTTGTCAAGGGCAAGGGCAAGGACAATGGTGAGTGTCTTTGGACGGGCCTGCCCTGCCCCCCAGCACAGGTGTTCTTCCTGCCCCATCCCCCGCCAGTGCCTTCTTGCTGCGGCAGGACTGGCACGGTCTTACTCGGCCCTTCCCTGCGTCCTGTCCCCGCTGGTGCTTTTCCCTTCTGCCGGGCACTTTTCTTTGGGGGTTCTCTTGCCCTAAAAGATGACTTCAGACTCTTGGGAAAGAAGAACGTGGACACAGTGTCCTCTGACCACTTGCTTTCCAGAGCTGGAGCCAGGCAGCCTCCCAGAACCCTCCACAGGCCCCAGTGAGAAACGGCTGAGCCCGAGCTCTGGGCTGCCTGCGACCGCCCTCCCACCCTCCCACCCACGAGCCCCACACATGGGCTCCCAGACCAGGGCTTGGGGCCTGGCCGGGCCAGCAGCTGGCCAACATGGGCCTTTCGGAGCCTAAGCACCAGCCAGGCCTCAGGCCAAGGGGAGGGGCCCGGGGGCTCCCTGGTGTTGGTGTAGGGCCTGGGCTTTGCTCCGGAGGTGCAGCCCGCCCTCGGGCCCCAGCTTTGCCTTCTGCTGGCTCTTCCCCGGGGCAGTTCCTCCCTGGCTTCTGGAAACAGCTCTCAAGTCACATGGTTGTCGAGGATGCCATGCGGTTTGAGGAATGGTGCTCAGCGAGGGGTCTGAAGTCCCAGAAACCCCCTCTGCGGGCTGCAGGGACGCCCCAGGTCCCTTCCAGCTCTTCCGCTTTGGTGGCCGACCATTCGGTGCCCAGCACCTGCCCCTGTGAGCACATCACCCGGACCCCGTGGGCCCCGGACAGCCTCTCCAGGGTCATGGGGTCAGAGTCACGCTTTGAGAGTGGCTTCTGCCTGCGGAGAGGTGGAGGGCCGTGGGGGGGTGGGCGGGCTTCCTGCTGCCACAGAGGCTGGAGGTGCTGAGCCTGAGCCGTGTCTGTTCCAGAGCCCCCCGGGCCCATCGACAACAGCAGGATCGCACAGGTCAAAGGAAGCGGCCACATCCAGCTGAAGCAGGGTGAGTCTCGCCGGCTCCAGCCCCGGCCTCCCCTGGCTGTCTGGGGACTCCCCTGGCCAGTCCCTCCTGGCTGCTGGTCACAGTCCCGCCAGAAGCCCCCGCCTGTCCTACCCAGGCCCTGTGCCGGCCTCTGCCTGCCCTTTGTGGGCACCCCACACCCCAGGACACGGGCGGCAGCCAGAGATGTGGCTTCTGGGGTCCTTGGAGAAGCGACGTCCCTCGGAGCGTCCCGAGGTTGCTCTGGAACAGCTTTGCACGGGAGTGCACGGAGCTCCCAGAGCCCCCCCTGCCATGGCTCCTCAGGGCAGGAGTTGGGGTCAGGGGAGGTGAGTGGGCAGCGCAGGCGCAGCCCCGACCGCCCGGCCTCTCGGGCCCCGCAGGAGCTGACTACGGGCAGATTTCAGAGGAGACCTGGGTCTACCTGAACAAGCTGTACGGCGGCGGCCCCGAGATCGCCATCCGACAGAGCGTGGCCCAGCTCCAGGACCCAGAGAGCCTGCACGGGGAGCAGAAGATTGAAGCCGAGACCCGGGCCGTGTGACCTGCTGGGCCAGCCTGTAAGTCCCCTCCCTCTGCAGAGACCCTCTCCCGTCCCCTGTGTGTTGGAAGAGCGCAGCCCTGCACGCACCTTCCGGGAGACTTTTTGGAAAAACCCTCTCGTGAGCCCCGCTGGGCCGAGTGACCCAAGTGTCCCCACAGGCTCCCGCCTTGGCCCTCCTCCCTGCGGCGGGCGTGTGTGTGCCCCGAAGAGAGGCCGGCGGCTGGGGAGACCCAGGCAGAAAGTTTTCTGCCCAGAGGCAGCAAGTTATCTGGGTGCCAGTGAGTGATGTCGCGATCAGGAAATGCACCTGCTGCGGGCTCTTCAAACAACCAGGGCGCTATGACGTTCCCTGACTTGGGTCTTTGTGTCCACTTGTCACGGCCATTGTGTCCCCCACCTGCCCTCTCGCTCATTCAGGCCCAGCTTGGGTCCCTGGAGCTCCACGTCAGGCTGTGACCAAGGGACCACAGGGCGGGAGGAGCTCTGGGTGCTGCCCAGCACCCGGCACGCACAGCGGGGAGCTGGGGCACAGAGGGCCGAGCTGGAGTATCTGGGGGTGCCAGAGCCAGCTCCTCCCTAGGTCCTGCTTTGGCCCGACCCCCTGGTGTCACAGAACGGCTCCGGAACCCTGGGCTGCTCTCAGCGTTTCTCCAGCAGACTGACGGTTCTGGACTCTGTTGCGATGGGGACCCAGGGTGGGGGTTGGATCTGCCGGGTGAGATTGTTTCTGGAGGCAGCTGGTCCCTGGCTCCCCTTGCTGCTGAGCCGGCCCCCTGGACTGGCTGTTGCTCGTCCCCAGCAGGGAACCAGATGATGAGACAGAAGTACCCCGCGTCACTGTCCTTTGCTGCGAACGTGGCTTCCCTGGGGGGGGGGGGGGGCTCCCTGTTTCTCGCCACGCTGTCATGGGGAGCTGGGGCGCCAGGGCAGCGCTGAAACCGGCCACGCGGGGGCACTGCGACGAGCGCAGGGGGCCCAGGCTTGCCTCTGGGGACAGCCACGCCCCTGGACGAAGCAGCTGGGGCGAGATGCCCACCTCATCAGGACCGGAGGGAAGGGGGGGTGGGGAAGGGGCCTCGGGACCTGGGCCCCCACACACCGTGGCCTTCAGTCTCTAGAAGCAGATGTGGCTGGAATTCCGGCAGAGCCCCGGAAGCTGGCACGCCAGTAGCTCACTCTGCAGCCCTTCTACCCGGATCCTCCCCGACCGAGGCAGCACGCGATCGGAGAGCAAGCCGCTCTGGAACCCCCTGACCTTTGCTACAGTCTTGAAAGTTCCTGCTCGGCCAGCGGGCAACCCCCTCGACGGGGCTGGGTGGCCATAGTCATTGCCCTGCTGGTGACAGAGAGTCTGCGCCAGGTTGTAAACTTGTCCCCGCCGTCTGCGCGGCCTCGTTGGTGTCCAGAATGTCCTAATAAATACATATGCATTCCCCGCAGCCCTGGCTGTCGTCTGTACCCGCGGCAGGTCACTCTGTCAGTGGGGGGCTTGCGCTGGGGGGTGGGGAGGGGTGCGGAGATGAGCGGTCCACACCACCGCACCCAGGAGGGGGCGTGGCAGGACTCTGAAACCCGCCAGCCTCTGGAGGCCACGGGAGCGGACAAGGAAGGGGGCCGCGAACGCATGCCTGCCTCCTTTTCCTGGAACCAGCCCTGGCCCCAGAGAAGTGGGCTCAGATGTGGGGGTGGGGGGTAAGGCCAGCACATCCCATGGGCTGGTCCCGTACTGGCGCCGCGACTTGGCCACTCGGGATAACCCCTCTGGGCTGGGGTCACCGTTCCCGGGCCGGGCAAGGGCTCCACGGCTGGAGGAGCCCTTCCCTCCTCAGCTGACAGCGGACATTGGCTCCTTGAATTACAGCATTGCGTTTGCTGGGGTCCTACCTGGGGAGCTCCCGGCGTTTTATTTTCCCTGTGGTTTTGGTTGGCTTTTGTTTACACTCCTTGGGGTTTGGTGGGAGAGACGAATGGGAGATTTGTGTGTGTGTTATTTGAAACATGCTTGTGAAATCCCATCAGATGCGAGCGTGCCGCTGAGGGTTCTCGGCTTCAGGAACGGTTCCCCCCACTGTGACCATCCCAGGGCCCCTCGAACCCCTGTGGGTCCCTCCCGAGCACAGCGGCCACCTCGCCCCACCCCAGAAGTGGCTCCCGGCCTGTCCTTCATCCCTCACTTTTCTTTCTAGCTTTCCCGTGTCTGCACGCAGCTTTGCTCACATTTGGATGTCGTACACACGGAATTCCGTGGTACGGATTTTGTGATTGGCCTTTCTTGTCTTCCGTGGAAGGTGAGAAAGAAGAAGTTCCGTCCGGGGCATTGGCTGATTTTGGAGATTGGGAGACACTCACTTCTTGTACTGCAGGAAGGTTGGGGAGAAAGAGGGAGGTACCAACTGACCTCAAAGTCTTTCCTTCATATTTTCCCTCGATACACCAGGCTAATTTAAGGGGCTCCAACCAAATCAGAGGCCGGAATCGGCAGACAAAACGGAGGAGACTGTGGGTGTCCACTTCCCAGCCCGAGTGGGGCCGCGAAGCAGCGGGCAGCGGGGGAGGCCACCTCCTGTCTTCCCTCCGCGGGCGTCCCCCCACCCCCGGTCGGGCCCGGGCCTCACTCCAGCAGCCCCGTTTAGAGGAGCCAGAGTCTGCCTCCCCCCACAGACGGGGGGGCCCACACGCTCCCAGCTGCTGCCTGGGCACACGCTTCTGCTCACACACCTGCATCAGAAAATGCATTTGCAACGTGTGGGGGCCCGTCCCCTGGAGTATGGCTTCCTACCTTTGTTCTTGCTGGAGTTTAGTGCAAGACACAAATGACCCTGCCAGTCGGACACTGCCTCGTCCGGAGCCCCCAGAGCCTTGGGGGAAGCGAGTGGGGTTTTGGAATCACACCTCCCTCTGGCTCTTTTCCCTGCAGCGGAGAGGAGCCTTGGTTACTGCGAAGGAGCAGGGTATGGAAGAGATTAACGCCCTCAGGAGGAGCTGTGACGAGGATGTGTTAGGACGCTGTCTGCAGCCCTTCCTTGGATCTGAGACCAGCGAGCGGCCTGGCCCAGGTGGGGTCTGGGGAGCCAGGAGCAGGGAAAGGGCTCGGCCTGGTGCGGTGGGAGGATGGGCACACCGAGGGGCAGAATGCTGCCTGGGATCCTTCCCACCTCCCGACCCCCGCCGCCTTCTGGGGCCCAGCAGCTAAGAATGAGGAGATCCCCACTTTTCCTCTCACAGCTTTTGGCCCCTTAGCTCTGAGGACAAGGGCACACCGGGGCCTTTCTCAGATTTTGCTCCACCTTGTGAGGCCCAGCAATGCCCCCAGCGGACAGGAAGTCATTTAAGTACGGGTCCCTCACGGGACCATCTGGACAGGTAGTGTTTAAAGCAGGGCCTCACAGACGCACCTCCGGGAACCAGCTCCTGATGTTCACAAAGTGGCTGCTGAGTGCTGGGTTTGCACTTCAATCCCGGGTCCGAGAGGGTGCTGGCCACAGCCTTACTGCCTTACCTTCTCAGAACAGAACAGCAGAGGCCAGGGAGGGAAGAGGAGGCCTCCTCCAGCCAGGGACGGGGGTTCCTCACTGCCCAGGACACGGGGACGTTAGCCCCACTGGGCTAGGCTGGCTGTCTGGCCAACCCCTCCCTCCCAGCGCCCTCCTCCCGCAGGCCCCCAGCGCCTCACTCTGGCTGCAGAGATTGGATCTCCGGGCTGTCCTGCGGGGCCAGCAACTCCAGAGATCTCTTCTCCTTTAACTAAAAGAGGGGCCCTTGAACACCCCCCACGCACAGCTTGTGTTCTGGGACACCGGGTCCTGCCGTGGGGCGTCCCTCTCCCGCTAGGGGTCGCCACTGCCCGTGCGGGCCGCGCTGCTCGGCCTGGGTGCAGCAGGCTCTGTGAGGCCGGGGGAGGCCCAGGAGGCCTGGCCTTGCGCCGGGGCGGGCTGCGGAGCCGGCCAGGCCCCTGCAGTGCTGCTGCCTTTGGAGTCAGGAGCCCCTGCTTTTTTGAAGGCCACCCACATCCATTTCTGGGGGGAGGCTGGGGCCAAGGTGAAGCCCAGCCTCTTGGTGGCCTCCCGCCTTCTGGCACCTCTGCAGCGGCCTCACTCCTTCCCGACTGTTCTAAAACAGCTCTGAGGGGCCTAAGGACCTAAAGAGTGTGGGCACAAATCACTGTACCTTCCCCACAAAGCCTTTGGGGGGGGGGATTCTCCGTGCCGGCCGGAATCGGGGCCTTCCGCTGCGCACATCCGCGAGGGGCAGGGCCAGCTGTCCTTCCCGCTTCGGTGTCGCAGGAGCCCCTGCCGCCAGGCTCCCAAGAGGGTGGGCTCGAGCACTGGTCACAGCGGACTGCCCACAGAATGCAAACGTGCCCCGTGCTCCGGGCACCCCCACACCCCACAATGGGAGCCCGGAAGACCTAGAGGAGCCGCCGGTGGAAGGTGTGCGGAAAACACATTTGCTGCTCCTAAGGAGCCCCGCCCCAATCCCTGTGCGGAACCGACCTGAATCCCACATCTCGGGGTCCCAGGCAGCTTGTCCTCCGGCAGGTGGGGCGGTGGGTACAACTAGGAGGTCGCAAGCCCGGCCGGAGTGGATGGCTTTGGGACTCATCCTGGGTTCACGCGGTACATCAGTGAGGTGCACACGGGCCCAGTCCGGGGGCCCTGCCTGCTTCCAGGCCTGGGGTCCCCTCTTCGTGCCACAAACAGTCCCGTGACAACATGACAGAGATTATACTTTTATTTAACGTTTAGAGGATTAACACATAGTTACAAGGTCAAAATAAGCCTTCCAATGGAAGCACTGTATTTGGTTTAATTCCATCTCCAGAATCAAACGGGCAACTCCAGAACCCTCACAATGGCAGGGGCCGTTACAACACTGAAATGCCTCCAAAGTTTAGAACTAGTGCCACACACACAAATAAACCAAAACGTTTAAAGGTGCTCAACATCAGGTTAAAATAGAATTTTGGATCACTCTTTGAAAGAAGTGTCTGACGCCACAAGCACAGGGAGGCAGAGGCATGAGGAAGTATGAAACTAAGATTTCTGGAAAAATACTCAGCATCCATGTCACTTTTCCACGTTCAGTGAACTCCATCCTGTAATTACAAATGTCACCAGAACGCCTAAGCAGGGGCCCCCGGGCTACTGCCCTCAAGATAAGCTACAGCTTATCTGGCCTGAGCCTCACAGCCTGGAAGCTTCCAAGGGGAGCACGTGAAAGACTCAAAGGAAAATCCCACGACAGCTTTCCATGCCTTTTTATCTAGCGAAGGAAAACAGGGTACATGAACAAGTTCCTCCCTTTCACGTTGTTTTTAGGTCACATTCAGGGCAGGTGTCTTAAAACGTAGTCATTCTTAAAACTGTTCTAGCACTGGGGAGAAGTGATAGGCCAAGGGGGGTGGGAGGGGATCCCCCCGAGAAGCAGATGGGGAAGCTCCCCTACTCTACGGGAACTGGTCCACAGTCCTCTAGACGAACTTCCCAGGAGGATCGGATCCCCAGAGTAGAGAAGACGCCTCAACTATCCTCTAACGACTCATCTCCTTGAACGAGCTCGGGTTTGCCGCGGTCCCCCTCCCACACGGCCGCACGGACCTGCCGGAAGGAGGACTCCAAGGCTAACACGGAGAAGCACCTATGACCCGCTCCTTGCTGGACGCAGGCGGTACAGAAGGAAAAACAAAAGCGGCGCAGGGGCTACAAGGTACGAGCAGTCTTGCTGGGATTAGCAGGCACTAGAAGAACACATCACTGTAGCTTATGCCATTTTCCCTATGCTGCGAGAAACTCACCCATCCTGACCCCCCGAGTATGAAAGATGCACGGCACATGCATTCCCGAGGCCTGAAAATCAATTTAAGACACCGTTTCGCATCCTTGCGCAGCGGAGAGCGGGCCGCGCGGCCTGCGGAGATACCTGCTCCCTGCCCCCCACCCCGGCTGGCGGAGAGGCCCTCGTGCAGCGCTGCGCCGGCCCGTCCTGACCACACCCCTGCAGGTTTGCAGGGACACAGGGCTGTCTGCCAAGCAGCCTCTCTCGAGGCGCTAGACCTCGCTGCGGGGAGGTGGGCAGCGCCGTGCGGAGGGGAGGCCCCGCTGCTGACACAGCAGCCCGGCTCGGGCAGGTGGGCGGCTAGTCTTCTGCTGGGGGGTTTACCCCCTTCGGGGGGAGACAGAGACACAGACAGAAAGACAGAAGAGGGGGCGGCTCACGCTCGCTCACTCGCCTTTAAACCCAAAGCCACTTCCTCGTCACCTGCTTACCCCAGGCATCTGCCTGCTGGAAGTTTCTTCTTGTCACCGAGCTGCTCTCGGAAGCAGGTGTGCAGTCGTGGTCAACCCTGGTTTGCTGAGAGGAACACTTTTGTGGCCGCTGAACACAGGCCCATCCCTTAGCACCTGTCCTTTCTGTCCCTGTCCCTTCGGCTCCCATAAGACATCCTTGTCTTAGATTCATAAATGAGAAGAATTAAGGATGTTCGAGGTGACCACCCAGGTACCAACAGCCAAACGAGAGAAGACAGAGGCCCGATTTCCTTCTTGGGCTTCGGATCGTTCTCATTCACAGGAACTCGCAGCCCGTGACTTCTCGTGACTTCTCCTGACAGACCGTGTCGGCGCCGGAGACGGGAAGCTACGCCGCCCTAAGGCAGGCCTGGCCACGGGCTGCGTCGTCTCACGTTCTCCTCAAGGACCCGTAAGAGGACGGGAACTTCGCCCAACAAGCCAACTCGATCCAGTCCCCGTGGCCCTCGGAGCACATGAGAACATGGAGAAGCCGCAGGGTCACCTGAAGGACCGCCAGCAGCACGGGGTCTTTGGTGAGGAAAGTGCTAGAATCCTACAATGGGAATCTCTGGAATTCTCACTTTGCAATGGGCTAGAGCCCAGGTGAGCCTCTGGCTCCGCCAAGTGCCTCGCCCGGCGGCCCCCGTTCCCAGGGCGACAGCGGGGAGAAGGTGGGCTGGGACCTTCCCTCACTCCATGGCAGGTGGACACAAGCCTCTGCGTGTGGTCCCCAAGAGATGGAATTTGACTTCCAGTGTAAACCTTTCAAGGCCACGGAGCACAGGCCCCAAATCAAAACGTGTGTGTGTGTGTGTGTGTGTCTGTGCGCGCGCGTGTGTAGGCGTGCACGCCAGAGGGGGCTGCGTGCCTGCATGGGAGCGCCTGCGTGTCCCCCACGGACACTCTCAGGCCAGGAAATGTTGCAAGGGGTGATGGTTAGCACGAGGCGAGGACGCCTAGCCAGAAAAGGACCACCGAAGGGACTCGGGACCCGGGAACCCACCTATGACATTCGGGCGCTCAGTCTGCCCAGCGCACGCCTGACCCTCCTTGCCCAGATTCTGTTAGTCTCCCCGGGGGGGAGACGGTGGCGAAGTTTTCATGAAAGGCACAGTGTGAACCATGGACGGGCCAGGATGCGCCAGGTAGACTGAGGGCCGAGGCAGGGGCCCGGGAAGGAGGGAGCACGTGTCTAGCTGCCTTCCGTGGCCCCATGTGGGGTGCGGGGGGAGGGGGACGGGAACAGGGACAGACCTGCCCCCAGAGAGGTGGCCGGATGGGGCCATGGGGGGAGACGGGCCACGAGAAGCATGCTGTCGGGAGTAAAGAAAGGAAAAGGCAAGCAGCCGCGTGGCAGGTGGGGAGAGGATGTGGCTTCAGGCCGTGACGACAGAGGGGGCCGTCTACGCGCGTGGGCGCCCAGGCCTGTGGAGACAAGCAGACCGAAGGGTTTCTCCGGGGAAGGCTCACCGAGGCTCTGGCTCCTGCAACCGCCTCTAGGGATCTACAACACAAAAAGACAGAAAGAGAAAGAGTGTTTAGAGGGAAGCCGGTGGCCCAGGGCGGGCATCTGGTCTGCACCGCCCGGGGGTGGGGGACAGCTCTAGAGCGGGGGGTGTTACCACGGGGCACCTCGGAGATAAGGAACTTTCACGGTCTCAGGTCACCTCAGGGGGAAGAGAGGCCCACGCGGCAGACCCGCGCCCATCCACCCCCGACCCCTCTTTCTGGGTCCGCTGAGTTTCGGAAGAAAGAAATGCGACCCGCTTTCCAGGCCGATGCAAGACATTTCGAGGCCCGATTCTCTCCCCTGACCGACACTGTCGGCGCTTTACCAAAAAACAACAACAACCAGTAAAATCATGGTGGAAAGGAAAAACCTGTCACTCAGCAATCAACAGTGAAAGTTCTTCATCCAGAGGGGGCAGGGGAGGAAGGAGACGGAGAACTCGGGAAGCCCTCAGGGGGTGCACAGGGCAGAGACAGAGCAGGTGTCGTCATTTAAAAGAGGGGGGGGAAGGGCAGAATTTTAAAAAAGCATTTGGCCGGAAAAGGTTCCCATGACTGAAGACAACAGAGTTAAATGCCCGGATTACACAGAATCATTTTCTCGGAAAAGGTGAAGAATCATTTAAAATACACGACACTGAGAAAAATACGTTTATTAGAGAGGCAGATACGAGGGTACAACCAGGAGGAGCCAGACAGTTTTCGTTTCTTTCAGGGTGAGAAGAGAAAGAGACAATCATGTTGGCCGTTTTGGAGCAAAACTTACTCAGAACACAAGTGTCTACAATAAAGTCAAGGCTGAGCAGCCGGCGGGGGACCTAGTCCTTCTGGCCTCCCCAGCGGTTACAAAACAAAAACGGTCATTAGGCAGCAGAATCACCAGTAAAACAAACAGACAAGAGAGTCAAACGTTAAAACAAGGAATTCAAGTCATCCTTTTAGTTTTTAAACGGCAGTGTATACAAATATGTGGGGGGTGGGCGGGGGGGGTATTTCGGACATATTTAACAGCAACTTAAAAAACCAAACTGAACCATGAAAGAACATGAAAGAAGAGAGTCGCGATCCAACTGACCACTGGGCGTTCCTCTAGTCTAAATATGTTGGCAATTATTAAATAGTCACATCGTAGACAACACACACACATACACAAGTGCATGGCACAAAAACAGCTGCTTTGAGTTCTGGGCATCAGGAAGCAGCAGCCCCGTGAGCTGGGAGGGGTCTGGCGGGAGGCAGTGTTCTTGGGGGTGCCCAGCAAGTTTAGAAACCCGTGGGGAAAGACAGGCTTCTATGCATACACGAGGAACCTCGAAATGTGTCTCTAAAATAAAAGGAGAAAACTCTACCCACAAGCCGAGACTTGGCTTCTTTCATTTTAGCAGATAACCAGGGGTGGTGGGAGGGGGTCGAAAAATACCAAAGTATATTCTGGGCAGAAATGGGAATTCTGATTCTTTGGTGGAAGTGGTTTCAGGATTTCTCCTAATACTTGGTGCGTTGACCAGCTGGCACCAAGGCACTGTTCCCTCCCTCATCCGCAGCTGCTGATGCTAAGGGCCTGGGGCACACAACCTAACATCACAAGCATTCAATTATGCGCCCAAACTCAACATGCGCCCCCACCCCACCCTGGCCCCACAAACCAACTGAGCCGTTTTCTGAAAGTTTGCACAACTGTTAAGAAAAAAAAACCCATCTAAATAAATAAACCCACAACAATGTCATGGAATGCCATATTTTCCAAGGGAGGCTTCCAAAGGCTCTCGTCCTCTTGGCCATTTTAAGACTTTGTCAATGTTTGGTTCGCTTCCTGTAGCAGTTCACAGGCTGGCAATGGGTCCCATCATTAGACAGAAAGCTCTGGTTTTAATAGCTGAGGTCCCCTGTTCGCCTGGGTCCATGCCCAGTGCTGTGACCTCCCCCAGCTGGTGAAGAAGAGGAACCCCGTGGCCTCAGGGTCAGCCAAGTTACTTGTGGCAAATATTCACAAAGGGGAACAGAAACGATTTTCCTGAGAGATCTGGGGTCCAGGGCAAATGGCTTTATCGATATTACGTCAGCAAAGGCAGAACAAGGCAAAAGAAACCAGGATCACAAAATGATATTTTAAAAAAGCAGGCTGACCTACGTCCGTTTCCGGCCTTGGGCGTTTGTACTACAATTCCATCAGAAGCCACCACTGGGGGGCCCCCTGCTGAAGCGTACACAGGACGGCTCCATACGGTCTTTGCCACTTCCTGGCAACCGATCATTATGTAACAGCAGACCATGTATTAAAAATCAGGCTGTCATTAACATTCACGAAGTTCCACTCTGGTGGTCCTGGGGAAATGAGGAGAACTTTCTGACAGAATCCACAAGAACCTATAACAGTGGGACCCCCTGCTGTTGTTTTTTAAATCAGTTTTTTTTTTTTTGGTAGAATCAACTTTAAATCAATTTGCACTTATAAAAGGAGCCCACAGTGTAAAAGCAAGGAGCTAATTTCCTATTTAAAAGTAGGAAGGACATGAATAAAAAATCCTCAAAGCCAAATAAAAAGAAAATCAGAACCTGACCCCTCGGTCGTGAGCCCTTCATAGCTGGTTCTCCGGGACCGCAGGGCAGATCCTCGAAATGGAAGCACAGCTGGGGCGGGGCACGCCTGTGATCAGTTTCACTGCCTATATGCTGCCGATTTGAAAAACGCAAATCCCCACACGACCCAGATCCCTCTCAAGACGGTGAAATACTTTAGTCTGGTTATGGTTCATTATGTAAAACGAGCTAGCAATTCTCAAACGACTTTTCAGTAAATTCATATTTTGGGTCTTAAAGATGCCAAGGATTAAAAAAACAAACCAACCGACCCAAAACACGTCTGGGAAAGCGATGAGCGAGGGGGGTTCTGGGTGTAGAAGCAGCTGCTGCTCCTTACAGCCCCACCTGGGGACGTGAGCTGAAGACCGCTCCTCCGGCCACAAAAGCTCGGGCAGAAGCACGCTGGTTTTTTTGGTCAGTTACCAAGACAGCACTAGGCCATCTGATCGTCTCTGTCAAGGGCAGGGGGGAGCTCAGGGCCTCGTGTAAAAGTCTACTGGTTAACCGTTAACCAAGCTTTTCCAGTTTTCAGTTGGTTGTCTGGGACCATGCAGACGGGAGAGGAAAACACGACGATCTACCAATGATCTTAAACACGTTGAAGGAAAAATACACACATTTAGTACCAGTATAGGACTCGTCTTATTCTTTCCTCGAGGAGGGGGAGGTTTTATTGATGACTTCCTCCAAAGCAAATGATTGTTAAGATCAAACAAACGAGCGTGGTTCAAGTTATGAAGTTTCAAAACGTAACAGCCTAAGGGGGTTGCGTTCACGGCAGTTGCGAGAGAGAAACAACGAAAGTCTTACCCACCCCTCTGATGCGTGTGAACTTTTTAAATTCAGAAATAGCGATTAGAAGCTAGAAGGCAACTTTTTTTTTTTTTTTTTTTTTGGATACCTACAGATACTGCCAGAGGAAGAACTGTTTGTCTGAGTTCAAATGACAAAATTGTAAATTGGCAGTTGGCAGCTTTCCTTGTCCTATTCCATGAGCAAGTGAAACGTGATTATAGTCAAAACTGGCCACGGAAATTCGGGTGTCGAGCGCCCACCAGCCCACCACGTGGCCATGGGACAGCACGCACTCCGGGGTCCTCCAGGCTTTGGAAGAACCGCCCGAACAGTCATAGTTGTGGGGACAGACAACTCCAATTTTTTTTTTTTTTTACAGTTTTTTTTTAAGTTGTATTAAATATAAGTCTTAGCACCTTTGGCATTTTTGTCCAAATAGACTTCGATGTACGAAGTGGGGACATAACCCTCTTCGTCTTCATTTCTCCGAATGCGGGTCCACCCATCGCCTTTGTCTTCCTCAATCACGTACAGTGTTTCTCCTTCAGCCACGGAGATGGTCCCTTCATTCTGACCTGGAGAAGCAACAACAGAACGGGTCAGGCTTCTCGCCGAAGCCAGGCGGAGCGCGAGCGGGGAGCTTAGCAAGGGAAGAGGGGCAGTGAGGGAGGGACAGATGCATGGACCCTGCAGGGGCTCCTCCCACGCAGAAGCTTCCAGACTCACCCCCCCAGCAACGCTTCTCCAGTCCCCCAGGGAGCCCCCTCTCTCTCCCAGAAAGCCAGGGGCTTCCCCAGGGGACATCTTTGGTCTGCTCTTCGTCTCTTGTGGGGAGCATATGCTTATGGCTTTACTGACACCCTTTCAGACACTGTCCCCACTCGTTAACCGGGGTCCCCAAGACCACTTGCTGAGGTTACTGCCCCAGAACAGCACCCACTGCTCACACAGCGTTCTCAAGGGCAGATTGGCCGGGGAGCTGCTTACAGGGGTGCCTTGGAGGTGGGGCTGAGGCGTGGGAATGAGATTAAGATGGTGACCTTGAACCTGGAGCTTTCTTGTCCCACCGCACAGGTGGTCTGTGGTGAGAAGATCTGGAAGATCCCTCTGTCCCAGAGCTGCCCAAACCTACCTGAGCTCAGCCTGCTTCTCCCATGGCCTCCTTCGTATCTTTCTCCAGGGACATCGTTCTGGAAACTCTAGGCTAATCTTTCAAACCCTTCATCTTTGTTCTCCCACTGGTCCCACTTGTCACACGTGACAAGACATATCCGAAGGCACAGCTCAAACGGTGCCAACACCCTGCTCTACGTCTTCAATAGCTCAACTGTTGCCAGATAAAATCCAGACGACTCTCTTACCCACCTCCCCCCCCACGACATCGTTCCTAGTCTCAGATTCTATTACCCCCACCTCCGGTGTCTAAGCTCCAGCCCCACGAGCCCACACTTCCCTCACCTTCCTCCCTCGGATGCACAGAGGCCTGGAGAGTTCCTTGAATTAATTCTCTGAAGGAAGTGAGCGCCCTGTCCCATGAGCGCCCAGCACTCTGTACCCCACCTTGGGTACGTGCCACCAGCGGGCCTCCCCCAAATGCGTGTCTGTCCTTGCTCCCCAGGGGCGGACACCACACCAACCCATCCCGTACCCCATCCCTCTGGGGGCTTTACAAGACAGGATCTCCTGGAAACATTGGATGAACGGATGAAACCATCATGGGGCGCCTGGGTGGCTCAGAGGGTTAAGTCTCTGCCTTCAGCTCGGGTCATGGTCTCAGGGTCCTGGGATCGAGCCCCGCATCAGGTTCAGCGGATAGCCTGCTTCCCGCCCCCATCTCTCTGCCTGCCTGTCTGCCTACTTGTGATCTCTCTGTCAAATAAATAAATAAAATCTTAAAAAAAAAAACCATCAGTATTCCACACTATCTGGGGCAAGTAAGCTGCATGAACGCTGTTCCACTGGGCGGACTAACAGGCAAAACATGCAGCCTTGAACCAAATACTGAGGATGATGACGGTGAGCGGAACACAGGGTAAAACGAGCGAGAAAGATCCGGAAGGCTTCGGAAGAAGGTCCAGTCACAGCAGATGGACAGCGTGCACAAGCGGGGAACCGGGCGGACGCGGGTCACCTTCGAACGTGTAGAGGGCTTTGCAGGTCCCGATGGCGGGCAGGGGCTCCGTCTCCTCAAACTCGTCGTCGAAGTCCGCGGCCAGCACCTTCCCCTCACCCTCCTGACTCTGCTCCTCCGTGTAACTGCCATCCGGGCTGCTCAAGAGAGGAAACCACGCAGCAACTATAGCGACTGCCCAGCGAAGCGCTCGCCCCCTGCCCCCCGACCGCTGCCACCAAGGCCACCTCGGGTCACCCTGCGTGCTCCACTGCCGCCCCACGCGGCCCGAGGGACCCACGCCGTGGGGAAAGGGCAGGTCAGGCATCGCGGGCTCTTTGGTACACGGAACAAGTGCCTCCTGCTCGTTTCTAGACTCCAGAATTGCAACACGGACACAAGGCGAACCTGCCCCCCGCCGGACAGCAGGCACAGATATACTGTACCTCTCGCGGTCCTGGGCGCAGCTGTTGACCGTGGCCGGGTTCTGGGCGTCGAACAGTCCACTCTGCCGGCGGGCCTGCTCGCTGCGTGCCGGCAGCCTGCCCTCCACCTCCGCCAGCCAGGCCTGCGAGCAAAAGCCACCAGAGACAGCTCAGCTGAGGGCCCGACACAGGAGTCTTGAAGGCCCCAGCTTCGGGGGGACTCGATGGTCCCTGAGGCTGAGATTTGAGAAGGGCCACACGGTGTGGGGGGGGGGGGGGGG
>PISX010006560.1:0-20512 GCA_004024625.1 Mellivora capensis | reverse complement strand
CAATGCAGAGCTTGAATTCCCAACCATGAGATCAAGACCTGAACTGAGATCAAGCATCGGGAGCTTAACGACTGAGCCATGCAGGTGCCCTGCTACTCTTGGGCTTTTAAAAAAAGCTGTGTGAGATCAAGTAAGTCGCTTCTGGCTCCTTCTGGCTCCAAAATTCTGTGACCGTGAGCCCCCGCTGGAGAAGGGGCTCCTGTCCCACAAGACCAGAGACTCAGTGTGAAAGCCACATGCACCTTTTGTTTTGAGGAGTGAGTCACTCTTTTCAAGGGTAAAGAAATGCATCTCATTTTAAATGAAATCAAATTAAGATAAAAGATAAAATTATCTTGGGCAGGGACGCCTGGGTGGCTCAGTTGGTTGGACGACTGCTTTCGGCTCAGGTCATGATCCCGGAGACCTGGGATCGAGTCCCGCATCAGGCTCCCAGCTCCATGGGGAGTCTGCTTCTCCCTCTGACCTTCTCCTCGCTCATGCTCTCTCACTGCCTCTCTCTCAAATAAATAAATAAAATCTTTAAAAAAAAAAAATTATCTTGGGCAACACTTGAAATAGTGTTGAAAAGGCCAGAGGAGAAAAATGACCAGGAAAGGACATTTCAAGGTTCTAAACACTCTGATTGGCGGATTCCGGTAAGAGTCTTAAAAAGCCGCATCTGACCCTTCGTTGCTAGAAGTAACCGATTCTGAATGGCACGATCAGTCACTGCTGGATTTTTCCATGTTCTGTAGCCTCAAAATCTGTGGGTAAAAGAAGCCTCCTGCCCATAACTCTTGAGTGCTCCTCTCTCCCTCCTTAAAAACTATATTATTTATCTTTCCTACTCATTTCTAATTGGTGTCTCTCAGCGGTTGTCACCTCTATAACCCTTTGATAATGGGTCCTTTGTAAGAACCATAATGTATCTGACTTGATTTTTTTAACTTCTGGATTCACGACAGCCCACGCCCATCCTTCATCAGCAGGGGCTGGACCAGGACTGACCAAGCCAAGCTCAAAGGACAAGGCGTACAAATACACTGATCGGTGTCGGGTTTAGGGGAGTCCTGGGCCGAGGGCATGCGGAGGGGTAGAACAGCCTGGGGGTGACCACTTTTCCTTTTATCATGGCTCGTCAACCTCCCCCCTCCCGACACCCTCCCGCCACATCTCTTGCACGAATCGCTGGTGTGCTACGGCAGGAACACAGCACGACCCCCAGCCTTTCCTCGGTTTGTTTTTCTTCCAACAGGGCTTTTCACTCACAGCGTTTTCGTACCTCAAATTTCTGGGCTTCTAGTCGCAGTTTTTCTATATTTTGGCTCACTTCGGTTAATTTGTGATCCAAACTGGCTGGGTCTCCCATCTGAGGATTCTTTAGGTAAACATCTTTCATTTTTGTGATGGCATCTCTGAAAAGAAAGAGGGAGGAGGACACAGTAAAGGTGAACGTCATCCGCCAAGTGTCTTCTCCTACCACCTCGCATGCCGCGTGAACGGGCGCACGGGACGACGGCGTCACAGCGCGGGTTGGAAGGGAGTATTGGGACCTGCTTTCATCCTAGAACTCTGTAAGAATTCTGCTCCTGAGGTCTGTATAATCCAGAGACGGATATTAAAATTTTGGTTGCCGGGGCGCCTGGGTGGCACAAATGGGTTAATGCCTCTGCCTCAGTCCTGGGATCATGCCCCGCATCGGGCTCTCTGCTCAGCGGGGAACCTGCTTCCTCCTCTCTCCCTGCCTGCCTCTCTGCCTACTTGTGATCTCTGTCTGTCAAATAAATAAATAAAATCTTTTAAAAAATAAATAAATAAAATAAAATTTCGGTTGCCTTTTCTGAATGGTATCTGGTTAACCTCCCACTGCCCTCCGCGATTGAGAAACAAATCAATCACGTCCCTCCCTTCGCCCCAACGACGAAAACAGAGCTCCAGCTGGCACTCTGGGTCCTACGGGGTACCATGCATTCCCCTCCTGGAGGAGCACAGTTACCTGCTTTGGAAATTTTATGACACACTCTTTTAACTATTAAGAAACCAAACCCACAGTTGGTATCCAAGACAGGTGGGCAACCGAGCCTCGAAGCGGCACAACGCCAGGCCCCACGCCCTTCCTGAAGCCCGGAGGGCAGCCGCCCGCATGACCTGGGCGGATAATCCCCCCAGGAGTGTGGCAGCCATGCCTGGGGCTATCTCTGGGACCAAAGGGCTCTATTAATTTTGAATTCTGGCTCCGAGGGACTTTCCGTAGGGTTCGGAGATGTTGAAAGTTTAGAGCGAATGACTCTGCAGGTGGTAAGGGGCCAACTTTAATGAGCTTCAGTAAAAGGCAACCTCGACCTGTTATACAACATAAGACCAACGAAGCAAACCCAGTCAGAGTCATCGGAAAGAGTTTAACTGAAACTATAGAAATAACAGGAGGAGAATTTCCACAAGTCCCCATTCGGGCTGGGCCCGCCCCCTCGCATCTGAGCCCACCCAGCCCGCTGCCCCTTCGTGGGTACCCACCGTTGGCTTCCCCTCAGGCCACATCTCCCCTACAGCCCTCCCTCCACCTGCACTCCCTGCCCCCTGACTTTGCTCCCTTCCTTCTTTCCCACTCCATACATTTGTTATTATGCTTATTACTGTTCGTTGGTCTCTTCCTACTTCAATGGAAGCTCTGGAAGGAAGCTCTATGGGCTCAAGCTCTTTTGTTAACTTGTATCTCCCCAGGGGTGGGACACTATGTGGCACACCGCAGGTGCTCAGTAAGTATCTGAGATGAATAAAGGCTCTCACAACAAACAAACTGTAATGTCCGCCTTTACCAAATTCCTTTCTTGACCTTATGGCTACACTCCAGCTACTCCCCCATCTCTGCAAAACTTCTCCAAAGACTTGTCAAGATTCATTACCTCCGATTCTCCTCCTCCTGTCTCTCTGGATAGGTCTCCCCAGATATTTAACTTTATTCATCTTTTCAAGGAACCAACTTTTGGATTTGTTGATCCTTTTGGTTGAGTGTGTATGGTTTTTGGTTTTTTTTTTTGCTTGTTTGTTTTAAAGATTTTATTTATTTGAGAGAGAGGCAGTGAGAGAGCATGAGCGAGGAGAAGGTCAGAGGGAGAAGCAGACTCCCTGTGGAGCTGGGAGCCCGATGCGGGACTCGATCCCGGGTCTCCGGGATCATGACCTGAGCCGAAGGCAGTCGTCCAACCAACTGAGCCACCCAGGCGTCCCGAGTGCGTATGTTTTTCTGGTCATTAATTTACCCTCTTTTCTTGCTTCTGTTTTCTTGGGTTCAATCTGCTGTGCTTTTTCTAATTTCTTGAGATAGACACTAAGCTTGCTGATGTTTAGTGTTTTTTATTTTTAATACACATGGAAAGCTATAAAGTTCCTTTTGTGAGTGTTGCCTCAGTGACAGCCCAGTAAGTGATGTGTGGAATGTGGGTTCAGGTTCAGCTCTGCTCCGATATTTTCCAATGTCTTTTTTTTATTGTGCTTCCAGTGAGTTTTTCTTTTTTTAAACATATAATATATTATTTGTTTCAGGAGTACAGGTCTGTGTTTCCAATGTGTCTCATGATTTCTTCTTTAGTCTCTGAGTTATCTAGAGGTACATTTCTTAATTTCTAAATGTTTGTTATTAGTACCCAACTTTACTGCAGGCTTCTGAGGACACACCTTGAATGGTGTCTAGCCTGGGTGTTTGTTGAGATCTGCTTTGTGAAAACGGGATATGCTCAGGTTGTTGGAAATGTTCTATTGTGCTTGAAAAGATTGTGCACCATGAAATTATTGGATAGACATGTCTGAGGTCGATTTTGTCAATTATATTATTTAAGTATTCTGTCCTGAAAACGACAGATGCTGGCAAGGATGCAGAGAAAGGGGAACCCTCCTCATTGTTGCTGGGAATGCAAACTGGTGCAGCCGCTCTGGAAAATAGCATGGAGGTTACTCAATAAAGTTTTTTTCAATAAAGTTGAAAACAGAGCTACCCTATGACCCAGCAATCGCACTACTGGGTATTTACCCCAAAGATACAAACGTAGTGATCCGAAGGGGCACGTGCACCCGAATGTTTATAGCAGCAATGTCCACAATAGCCAAACTCTGGAAAGAGCCTAGATGTCCACCAACAGATGAATGGATAAAGACGATCTGGTATCTATATACAATGGAATACTATGCAGCCATCAGAAGAAATGAAATCTTGCCATTTGCAATGACGTGGATGGAACTAGAGGGTATTATGCTGAGTGAAACAAATCAATTAGAGAAAGGAAATTATCATATGACCTCTCTGATATGATGAATTTGAAAGGCAACATGTGAGGTTTGGGGGGTAGGGAAGGAAAAAATGAAACAAGATGGGATCAGGAGGGAGACAAACCATAAGAGACTTAATCTCACAAAACAAACTGAGGGTTGCCAGGGTGGGAGGGGGTAGGGAGAAGGTGGTTGAGTTATGGACATTGGGGAGGGTATGTGCTATGGTGAGAGCTGTGAAGTGTGTAAATCTGGCGATTCACAGACTGTACCCCTGGGGCAAATAATACATTATATGTTAATAAAAAAATTTAAAATTAAAAAAATATATATTCTATTCTGAATCTGTTAATCTGTTCTACCAGTTACTCAGAGAACTGCATTACAAATCTCTCCCAACAACGACGCGTTTGTATTTCTTGTACATACTCATGTCAAAGGGTTAACAGTATAACCTTTTCTATGTTTTGAGATCATACAGTCCTACAGCTTTAAACTGAGCTGTTTGTTCCTCGAAGCATTTAATGTTATGAAGTTGACCTTCTTGGGCTGAAGAGTTGGAGGGTTTTTTTTGGCCTGAGAGTCAGTCTTCTTCTGGCTGGCACTGGTCAACCAGTGGACGGTGTATCTTTTTCCATTCTCTTATTTTACCTTTCTATACCTATATGAGTTGTTTTTTTTTTTTAATAGCTTATGAGTTAGCTGTGCCTTTTATAGGCTGTGGATTTGGGGTTGTAGTTTTGTCTAGTCTGAAAATCTAATTGGAACATGTAGTCTGTTGACACTGAATATACTCATTTTATTTTACAGATTCTATGTGCCAGGCATTGGTCCAAGTACCTCCCATACACCGACACATTTAATCCTATTAACTTCCTTTTCAAGATGAAGAAACAGAGGTAAGGTTAAGAGGTTAAGATCAAGAAGAGGTTAAAAGCTTGTCCAGGGGCGCCTGGGTGGCTCAGTGGGTTAAAGCCTCTGCCTTCCACTCAGGTCATGATCGCAGGGTCCTGGGATCAAGTCCGGCATCAGGCTCTCTGCTCATCAGGGAGCCTGTTTCCCAGCCCCCCTGCCTACTTGTGATCTATCTGTCAAATAAATAAATAAAATCTTAAAAAAAAAAAAAAAAAGAAATAGGTGGAACCAGGTTTGAACCCAGGGTATTAAAAAAAAATTTTTTTAAGTAATCTCTACACCCCACGTGGGGATTGAACCCACAACCCGAGATCAAGAGTTGCACATTCCTCTGAATCAGTTGGGCACCCCTGGACCCCAGGGTATTTTAAATCTACCCTCACGCTTTGTGCTTTGATGAGTCCTGCCTTGTTCCTCTTGGACAAGACGTAAGTTGCATGAGAGCAGATTTTATGTGTTTTGTTCATCGTTTTATTCCCAGGGTCTAGGATACTTCCTTGCACACAGTAAATGCTCAATAAATAGTCATCTAGTAAACCATTAAACGGCACTGGCCTTCTTACCAGCAAGGCCGCTGTGAGCATTAAAAAGGTTAACCAGCTTCCACGGCCATAACCCAAGTGGCAGAGAAAGTTTTCTAACTAATTCTTGGACAACAGTGTCCATGACCTTCTACAATGTCGTTTCAAATACCCAAGTCAGAACTTCTCATTCCTGTATGGAATATAACTGCTCACTTATTCCACAGGCCGAGGTGTAATGGGTTGATACATCCACGACCCTTTTTATATTTGGTTCCGCGTGTAAGAAAAAGGATAAAGAAAACTTTCATCTCATGAGGTGTATTTCTAACACAGAACAAAACCAAAGTTAATTATCTGTGTTGCTATTTGTTATGCACAGTAACAGGGTCCATAAAACCACCCATTTGAGGCTCCTCGGGGGGCTCAGTCGGTTGAGCGTCCGACTTGATTTCGGCTCAGGCCACGATCTCAGGGTCGTGGGAGCCGCGTCAGGGCTCTCAGCTGGTGGGGAGTCTGCTTGAGATTCTCTTTTCCTCTGCCCCTCCGTGCCCCCGACCCCCTACCCCATGATCTCCCTTGCTCTGTCTAAAAAACATTAAAAATATAAATAAAGTAAACAAATACATAAAACCACCCATTTTTCAGAAGTTGTTCTACCAGCAGTAAACAACTACTTTTTTGTACTAAAACTACCACTTTCATGGGGCACCTGGGTGGCTCAGTGGGTTAAAGACTCTGCCTTCAGCTCAGGTCATGATCTCAGGGTCCTGGGATCGGGCCCCGCATTGGGCTCTCTGCTTGGCGGGGAGCCTGCTTCCCCCTCTCTCTCTCTGCCTCTCTGCCTACTTATGATCTCTGTCAAATAAATAAATAAAATCTTAAAAAATAAATAAATAAAACTACCACTTTCATACTAAACTGTACTACTGCGTAATCGATTTTGTTTGTTGGCATTTTGCATGACCAAATTTTATTTTATTTTACTTTCTCGCATTACCAAATTTTAACTCCAGCTTCACCACAACGAAATTTATGTAGAATCCCTCTTTGGCCTGTTTACAGGCCACAAAACTTCAAGCTATCTTTTAGAAAATCTCAAACAGATGAATGACTCCCCGAATTCACTCAGTGAGAATTTACAAGGCGAGAGACAATAAATAAAGTGGTTTGCCCATCAGGATCACTAGCAAGTAGCCCCTAAGTGACAGACAGCCAAGACCTATGGGCTACAAATGTGGGGAGGGAAGCGCAAAGAAGAGATTATCAACTCTTTTCGTCTTATTTTTCGCATATACACCATCCTGGGATCAAACTCACAGAATGGCTCAGAAAACCGGGAACCCCAGCCGTGGGATCCTGACGCAGGAGCTTCTCAAGAGTGGGAAAACATCACCCCGCTGGCAGCTGGTGGTGTGTGTAATAAGACATAATCTAGACACTCTCAGTGTGCTCTACAACAAGGTACAGAGACGCGAGAACCTCTGGGAAGGCTGACTGTCACTTATCCTCAAATAGAAAGACAAGGACATTTTAGACCCAAAGCTAGAGTGTGGGGCAAGGGAGGGGGGTGGGACTCGTGCCATGCTCCTCTTCCTCATTTGTACATACTTATGATTAAAAGAAAAGGCGGGGGGGATGGGCAGAACAGGTGAATGGGACGAAGGGGACACTTATCGCGATGAGCCCCGAGTCACGCACAGAAATGCTGGGTCACCGTAGTGTCCACCGGAAACTAACAGAGCACTGGATATTAACTGTACTGGAAATAAAATTTTAAACTTAAAAAGAAATAAAAATTGAAAAAAAAAATAAGTATGGAAATACAGAGGAAAAAAAAACCAGATAACCAAACGTATTTTGTTCCCCAAACTCAGAGTAAAACCCATTTGTTAAAAGAATTCTCCCACTCTGCAATGAAGCCATTCGGGAGACCCTCCGTGAAACAAACAAACAAACAACAACAAAACCCACACGCAGCTGAAATCATCACTCTTCTTGACGCTAATTTGGGATTTCCCATCTTCCACACTGAACCTGAATCTCGTAATAAGTCGCATCGCTCCACTCTACCTCTGATCCATCTCCTTCTGAATTTCTTTATTTAATTCATCGACTTTCTGCTGCAGCTTCTTCCTTCTCTGCTCGGGCGGGAGGTTGCTGAAATCCTCAGGTGTGGCACCCTGTGGACACAAACAGGCATGAGCCCGCGCTCCTCCCTGGGGACAGACACCGCGTGACGCCCGCACAACGCGGCCCCCAGACACCGGGGGTGCCAAGGTCTGCGTGTGTTTTCATGACCGAAAGGGAAGCTCTTTCCCAGGACACCCAGCTGAGATGTAAGATCGATGCATGCAAACAGAGAAGTCCCAACACTGGCTCAGGGTCCGGGTTTGCCCACCAAACCACCTTGGCCAAGGCAAGGAGCAAGGCTGCAGAAGGAGGGAGGGGAAGAAAAAATCCCCCCCCGCAAGATTCGGTGAAGAACACATTCTGAGGCAGATCCTTCCCTTGACCATCAGTGTTGGTGGCAACACTGGAGTGTGAAGGACGTCTGAGGTATCTGCTCCCTTCGTACAACACAGGGACAAGTGGCCCCCATCAATGGTCTCATGTTGAACGCACCACTTTATTCCCTACTCTGGGTCTTTTTTCCCACTTCTCCACACAGGCTGAAGCCAAAAGTTTCCATCCCCACCAAGCGAAGGATGGGATGTCTGGTTCCTCAGAGAATGTTGGGGGAAAGGCCATTAAAACATCTATCCTCGGGGCGCCTGGGTGGCTCAGTGGGTTAAAGCCTCTGCCTTCGGCTGGGGTCATGGTCTCAGGGACCTGGGATCGAGCCCCACATTGGGCTCTCTGCTCAGCGGGGAGCCTACTTCCCCTCCTCTCTCTGTCTGCCTCTCTGCCTACTTGTGATCTCTGTCTGTCAAATAAATAAAAAATATTTAAAACAAAACAAAAACAAAAAAAGAAAAACATCTATCCTCCCCCCCGCCCCTGCACTCCTCTCCCCTCTGCTGCCTCTAAAAGTCGGTTCAATCCTTTCTGATATCTGTAGGGGGACCTCAGAAAATCCACACAGAATGGGCTCCCCGACCCCCACACCAACTCCCCAGCATCCAAAAGCCATGCCAGCTGTTTCCAATCCAGCAGAAGGAGCCTATTTTGAGATCCTGAACCCCTATCAGAAACAATTACGATCTTTCCTCGGTGCGTACGGTCTCAGTAGAAAACCTCAACAGCAAGCTTCCAGACTCTTCCAGATGCTTACGAGTCAGGAGCTTCGGCTAAAGCTGTTGGGGGATCAAGTGCCTTTGATTCTATGAAGTGATTTTCATAAACAAAGAGAAATGGATTCAATTGCCAGGGATAAGCCAAGGAATTTAAAAAGAGATTTTACTTTAGAGCCAATGAAACAGGCTGGCTGGGGCGCGGGGGTGGAAAGGAGAGGACCCGGGTAATGTAATTCCAAAATCGAGCTGAATTGGCCAAGCAGCTGACATGGTGCTGGTGACCCCGGCTCCCTGGCTGCTTGGGACCGACCACCAGGGCTGCTGTGCCGGGAGGTGCGATGCAACCGCGCTTATTGCGGGGCCACGCACACACCTCCCGGCTGATGTTTAGACTCGTGTGTGCGCGCGTGCCCGCGTGTGTTAGAGAGAGAGAGAGAGGAGTGAAACCAGAACACAAGTGGCTAGTCCGTCATGGCAAGCCAAGCAAGTTCAGTTGCCTCTAAAGCAAAAATGACCCAAACTCCTCTTTCAGCACAGAAATAAATCAGGCTGCTTGTTTCCGTCCCCGGGCGATTCTCGGGTTGGAACACGTGCAACCTGAATCGTGTGCTTTTCACTTCGCTCAGCTCCAGCACCGAGCCCAAAAGCACAACACTTTGTCTTCCTGCTGAGGTTACTTAAATCACATCAGCGTGTTTTTTCTAAAATTGTCTTGTTTTGTTTTTAGGGGCTGGAATGCCATAAAACAAAAGGCGCGCTGCTTCGGAAGCCAGGAAAGGCAGGGAGGGCACCAATGTTAATTCATTAATAGTTACTAAGCTGAACTGTGGGCTAAGCGTCCCAAAGAATTTTTCCTACAAAGAATGGAAAAGTTCTCATCTCTGCGCTCGTGAATACGGCGGCCACACACGGCTACTGAGCCTTTGAAACGCAGCCAGGGCAACCGTGGAACTGAATTCTACATTTTTATTGGATTTTAATTAATGAACATTTGAATAGCCTCGTGTGATGGATGGCCAGCGTATGGGACTCAGGGGTAGACTGTGAGCTGGTAAGGTTTGCACGGGTGTATAAACACTTGTGACTTATAAAGAGATCCCTTACACAGCAAAAAATTTAACTTCAATTTCTTACGAGAACTAAAAAAATAAATAAAGGAACAAATTAGGTCCCTTTCAATAGGTATTCTATGTTTCTGGATTGTTATTTAGAAACTAATCTCATGAACTGTGCCTCAGACAAACTTTGCATTGCCCTTGGAGGATGAGGTCACGGCTTCTTCTAGAGCCGAAGGAGTATCAGGTGTCTGGAAGTACCTTGAAAGGCCACTAAGGCTTGGATGACTTTAAGCAATACTCTGACCTAGGATTCGTTTTGCAGGAATTTATATTTCCAGCTTTGAGTCAGAGTAGAATTTCTGAAATCTTTGTTGTGGTCCAGTTTGGAAAGAGACTGGCCCCACGGGTGGCACTGGTTTTGCAAGATGGGGTCAATGCGTGTAGGGTTATTTAAGCGGCTGCGGCTCTGGGAGGACCTTGTTTTACACACTTCTGGAATCAAATGCTTGCTCCTGAGCCTCTCCCCGCAGGAGCACAAGCTACAAGTACAAGAAGCGTAAGAGGCTTCTTCGGAGTTCATACCTTTTTCACTCCAGGCATCTCTGGGCAACACTTCCCTTCTTTACTGGCTTCCAAGTAATGGTATAAAGTAATAGTTCCATACCAGCTTGGTCAAATGATTTCTATCTCAGGCAGAAAGACCTCCTAGTTTTATTAATACTGTTATCTTTTGCTTCCAGCGCCTCGGCAAAAGAAGAAATACAGACAGGGCAAGGAAGAAACCCCAGTACCTGAGAGACTCCTACTTAATTGACCCAGTTCCTCCCAAATTCATGCTGCTGCCCAACGCAGTTCATTGAAACATTTAGAATGTTTTCCTTCTCATAGAGACCTTAATTAAGGACTCGTCTCGGGATTTTATTTCACAGTTTAAGAAATGTTCCATTTAGGGGCGCCTGGGTGGCTCAGTGGGTTAAAGCCTCTGCTTTCGGCTCAGGTCATGATCCCAGGGTCCTGGGATCGAGCCCCACATCGGGCTCTCTGCTCCGCGGGGAGCCTGCTTCCTCCTCTCTCTCCCTGCCTGCCTCTCTTGCCTACTTGTGATCTCTGTCTGTCAAATAAATGAATAAAATCTTAAAAAAAAAGAAAGAAATGTTCCATTTAACGAGATATTCGTTTTCTCTGGGGTTGGGTTAGTTGCCAAATACTGAGTTGGGCTGAAAAAATTCTGGAAATCCACATGTATATGTATCCATGTACACACATACAAATGTGTAGATAAGGACCACCAGAAACTCTTATCCTGTATCATCAACAGCAATGCATAAAGTAGCTGACCTCATTCCTGGGTGAATTGTTACAGTGTATCCTTGTCCATAATTTTAAGACATTCTCAGCCGTGGTGTTTAGAATACTATGTAACTTACAGATTTCTGAAGTATAGTTAGGGGTTATAGAGTTAAAAAGTTTCTTTTAATAAATTTAATGATTAGTCTGTTTACTAGGGCTATGTGATTAGGTAGGAACAACATAGCACACTAAGTAAATTATTTTAGAAAGGCTTAGGAGGCTCTTTTCACTGTCCATAAAGTCATCTTGTGATTTCTTAAATCGGCTATGCATAAGGCACACACATATTTATATAGCGACTTAAAGATCCCATGGGTTGTAATTCTCCCAGGCTGCCTTGGACCTGAGTTTGAGACTGGCACCATTCCTGCACATCTCCTTCAGGCTCACTGAGTTTTTCACCTGCTCCTGTGGCTCCCAGGGAGAACATCTTTAGCTGTTAAATTTACTTTTACTCCAAATGATCCATAAATAAACTCCCCAATATCAACTATGTGTATTTCTGGTCACATTTAAATAAAGTTTATTAATATCTGCCATCCTCTTAGGGCCCAAGTAAGAAAGGAAACCAAATCATGAGTTAAGCGTTAATGTTCTTAGCAACTTGAAAAGATTAAGATCGCCCCTAGTAGATTTTGGACCTTTGGATTGCATAGGTCTAGTGAAGAAACACCAACGAAAGCATACACAAGGGAATCATACACCCAAAAAACCTAATTAGATTTGGGACATGCATAGAATAATTGTGCTTACCAGCTTGAGAGAAAGCTTCATGTAAAAATTGAAGAGGTAACAGGGGAAAAAAGAGAGAGAGAGACAACACATCAGAAGAGGAGGAATTCGGTCAGTTGCACCGTATTAACATAACACATAAATTCACCTGTCGCTTGTGAAAATGACTTGCAGTGGATCTGTGCAAACGTTCACAAGAGGGTCTGGCCCCTGCCAAAACCTTCCTTTCGCTGCCACGTTGCCAGAGCAAAACAATAAAGACAGAAAAGGAGTTTTCACAGTTCTGTGTGGGTCACATCGGCCTGGTTATAAGCTAAAATAAGTTTGCAGTTGGTGACACATGCTGATAATAAAAGACAAAAATAATCACATAGCCTTTTGTTCACCACATTTCACATGGAAAGTTTTTACTCATAGGGGGGAGCTGAAGAGCAATGACTTCCGCAACGTACAAGTAATGTATTTATTTATCTTAAGGAACTCTAATAAACGTGAAGACTGTCATTTCTCAAAGGCAAGAAGGCAAACTCTTGAGTGGGTGAAAGGGTAACTGGGGGCTGGAAGTTGCTCTAGGAAACCATCTGCAGGATCCAGAATGCCTCTCTGCACCAGGCCAGAGGCAGGACGATGCCCTCGCATCACTTACCACCCCCTGCACCGTGGAAGGTGTGTTCAGAGACTCACATACACTCTGAGCCCTACCCACGGGGGTTACAAAGTACCTGGAGAGCTAACCAGAGTAGCTGCCCTGAGAGTTACTGTTAGGAAACAGCCAGTTATCTCAACTACCGAGGGGCACTCCTTGCTCTGCATTTCCTGACCATTATCAGGAGGCAGCAGGTGCAATTTTGCTGGGCCTGGAGATTAGCAAAGGTAGAGTGATTACTGGACACAAAACAGACTAAAAGGCATCTCCAAATTATTAAAAAAAAAAAAAAAAGAAAGAAACATTTGGCTCTTCGTTAACAGGTGAGACATACTCTATGGCTCTATGGCCGGGAAGCAGTGTTTTGAGAGCATGATGTGCTTTAACTTAGCTGTCGTCAATCCTAAAAGCTCAGGCAGCTGCGATAGGATCAAAAATATGTTGGAAACCAAGGACCAAAGAACGAGCCCTTTGATTTTAAATTGGAGTGCAGGGCGTTAAAAAATTCCTTAACCAGGTTTAAAAAATCTTATTCTTAAGATGAACTAAAAATGGACACTTCTTTTTAAATAGGCATTAAGCTTTGAAAGAAATCACCCCTATGGGGGAAAAGACTTTAAGAGGCAGCGAGACAAAACTTTTGGGAGAACGAGGCAGCAGGTACAGGTGCGCTCCTGACTCTCCCTGTGGCCCCTCCTGTGAGCTTTGGCACAGATCGGCTGATCACATCTTGAGTTCTTTACAGACAACACTTAGGGTGCACAGCGGAAAACTTGGCAAATATCTTCCCGGCAAAGCACGCTCCCGCTACAAATGTTTTCTCACACAGGATTGTCTAAACGTGGCAAATTCAAAGACCTGACGTTTGAATTCTGTACCCTTTGTTCTCTCTTCGGCTACTTCCGTTACTTACATGAGCATATCAATTATACGTTCTTTCTTAAGCATTCCAAAAGAAGAATTCTAACATCGAAACTAACAGCACAGGAATTATTACCACTTCATAATAAAAACGAGTCGTTAGGATTGAAAATAAATCTGAGTACCCATAGGAAATCCTGGATTTTCGAGACAAATGCAACGTTCTGAAGTGGACAGTGATGGCTCCTCTACAAGAAGCACCATCACGGGGTGTGGTGTCCTCATCATGATCAGACACCGGTTTTCGGTCTTAAGCCGTAAGCCAGCCAGTTAGATCACTTAACATGGGAAACTGAAGCCTTTGAGAGAATATTTGTAAAGACTGCATTAGGTGCACTTGCGAGACATCCGAGGAACTAGAAAGCGGTCAGTTTCAGGCAACAAGTATGGAGCCTTGGGAGCCACACATGTCAATAACACATGAGGGGACACAGAGCCAGCGGGTCCATGTGTTACTGCACGGCCACAGGTACGAACCTCAAGTACGAAGAAAGGGGACAGTGAAAATAAGTATAGAAGTAACGGTTGAATGACGGTCCGTGGAAAGTCACGGGACTACTCGGTGACCTCGCCCACGCCCCGATGATTGTTTTGGTTCCCCAAGCTTCACGGCATGACCCCCTTACGGATGCATCTCTTTCACACGGGGCGGGGGGGTCCTCGCACAATCTACACGACCACCGTCTGTAAGAGTGTCCTCCTGGGACCACGCTCTGCGGCTGCGGCTATGGGTGACATTCTGCCCTAGAATCACACCCGTGGACATCTTCTCAGACGGCAGTCACGATCAGCGAAGAGCGGGCAGAGCCAAGCTCCACCCGCTGCCTTTTTGGGGAAGCCTGGTTGTTCTTGGGAAGTTGGTTCCTTTTTCCCACCCGAGCTTTCCAGATGAAGTAACTTGGGGCTGACTTTAAAGTAATAACTTGGCCCTTCCCCTGTCCAGGACACCCAGAGGAGAATTTCGTTACTGGGTCCCCAGTCTTGGTGCTGTCCGAGGGGTTAGTACCTGAGCCATGACTCAATGCCCTGGCCGTCACAGGTCAACTTACAACATAGTCCCTAGCTTCAAAAGCATACGTGGGTTTCCCTATCGTCCTCTTCATGAGTTCTTTGTGAAAACAGAAAGACTGAGTCTGCCAATAATCAGCAAGAGAACAAGATAAAATGAATAAAATTAAAGTGACCATAAAATTGTAACATCTGACAAACAATCAGTAAGGATTTTCCAAACCTTTTGATCAACTCCGATGGGATTTTTTCCATGCCATGAACTCTAACACATGGGGGGAAATGGGTCCATATTTTAGATTTAGAAGGCCCTTGCCGAGACCAGAGAGAGAAATCTTAATTTAAGACAACAAAATTACATTTGTAAATTGCAAGCAGAGGCCACAGTGTCTAGTTTCATTTTTCCTCGTCTTAGGTGAAGATCGAGAAATGGCTAAGAAAGCTCGGTGGCATACTTTAGAAATGTTCAGTGAAACACGTTTTTCTTAAAGATGCCAATGATTCATGACAAAAAAACCATTTTATCCTGGTTAATTATTTAAACACAAAATCAGCTATGCTAAGAAATGTCTGCATAGGGGTCACGCATTCGGATAATAGGAACAAAGGACTGAAATCTGGATCTGAAAGCTGCAAAACACAATAAATTAATAGATGTGTTAAAATCACAGATCTGTTATTCTATGACACTTTTCCTATCTTTGGCAAAACAGTCTTAAAGTTCAAAATGAGGCATAAAGGAAACAGAAGGACAGTATCGTTTTCATCACGGGCCCCGTAATCCGTGTATCTTCTGTGTTGAGATTATTTTAAAATCAAATTTATTTCCCCAAACTTCAGATTTATTTTTCATTTTTGAACTTCCTAATTTTACTTCTGTGATGCATTTCTTTTTTTTTTTTTTCTTTCTTTTTTGTTCACTTCTACTTCCTGAAGGAAGGGACCTCCAACCTGACCCTCACTGAGAACAGGCTGACCCAAAACGAAGGAAGCAGAAATATGTTTCTATTTATTCACTAATTCTTCTAGAATGTGTACGTGTGTGTTAACTCTCAGGAAAACACAGCATGGAGAAAAGAAAAATTTTTTTTAACCGAGTTTTTGCTGAGCACAGATTTAAAGAGTAAGCGATAAAATTCATTTTGCTCATTTACAATTTTTAAAAGAGGGATTTTCCTCTAAATCATCATAATAACCCGTTTCTCATTTTCCCCCTTTTTATAAAGGGGTATATTTTTCCTAGCCATCTTTCCCGTACACTTATTGATTACTGACATCCTTTGGTCTTTTCCCAAACATTTAGAGAACATCATGAAATACAGATTCGGAAAACCATTTGCAACCAACAGACTGTGGTGGTGTTCAGGGAATGACACAGACACAGAAACGAACGGTAAACAATCACAAATATTCCGTATACTCCATCGTGAGATTCCAAAAGACCATGCAGAGGTACTTGTTAGAAACAGAATAAACGAGTGCTTTGGTAAAGGTCTTGCAAGTGGCCGAGAGATGGGTTAACTGACTTACACTTAACATAAAACTTCATAGTGTTGCAAAAACACCCTGGCCAGAGGCTGGAAATTCTTCCAGGAGCAAGCGGGATGGACAGGGGTTTTCAAAGCCAGCCTGATCTAGCCAGGACCTGGGATCTAATTATAGAGCTCAACGCGGTCCATCACCCACTTCTGAAGCTACGCTCTGCCTTCTAACAACGGCTCTCTTGAAATCTTGAGGAAATTACATCGCTAATTCTTAACCTGATATGCTGGGGAAATTTAAGACAAGATAATTTCGCCAACACTCTGTATTCTTTACAGACAATGTTGCAATCCTCTTATTAAAGGAACTCTGCATATAAAGAATGGGGGGGGTGTCCCTCATTCTACTTATTTACTTTTTAAAATATGGGATGCTTTGAGAATTTGTGTGTCATCTGTGCTAATCTCCTCTGCATCATTCCAATTTTAGTGTATGTACCACCCCTCGTTTTAATCCCAGCTATTATACGTTGACATTCTTTTTACCCAAAGGAGGGGAAGAGTAAAAATTATGTTTCTACAAGAACACATCCCACAGCCACTGCCTTGCAGTCCCCACAGGTCAGGATAAAAGACCTTACTGGGTGCACGTGTCCGTTTACTCCTGACCGCCATGACTCGATCTGGGGATGGCTTTGACTACACGGATCGGTTCGATTTATTGGGGAGGCTCCAAATGACTTTATTCCACTTTTGTCCTCGAAACCAAACGGGCAACTCCTTTTGGTTCCTGGATCAGCTGCACAAAAGCTGGTGCATCTGACACAGGGGATCGTAACCCGAATGGCAAGCTGGAGTCGAGAGGACGTCTACTAACAAGTCAACCCTGTCCTAACAGATGCTCCCCGAGTGTGGACGTCACAGAACCTCGGACGACGAGCAGGCTCTCTGGCCTTACCTCTTCCTGACCTCATCTTTTGGGGCCTCAGTTTTCTTACCAGTATAACAAGGACGTCATAGTGCCCAGACTCACAGGGCAGTCGAAGACAACCACGGAACAGAGTCTGGTACCCGGTCAGCGCTCAGTAAATGTCACCTGCTTATTATCTCCATCTCTAACGATAAATCTGGCCTTAGGCCTCTTCCAGCCAACAGTCATTTTATCACCATCTTCTAAGTTCCCCAACACAGCTCAAGAAACCACTGTAATCTCGTGACATTTCCCCCTCGAACCCTGAGGCTTAGCTTGGACAGAAGTAGCTCTGTGACCCTCACACTGTTCTCAGCAACCGTCAAGCAAATTATTTTCTGCGTCTACACTGACTTCCAATTCCTTATCTTGGAAGTCGCTGGCTTTGGAAACCGAATCTAAGCTTCCTTTTTGGGTAAAATCAAGGTAGAACATTAATGACTTAGATGTTTTAAAAGGGAAGTGGAGAAAAGCCTTTTCTGAAATGTGCTCAAGACCCAAAGGGCTCTGGGCCCGCCGGCTGGCTTTCTCTTCTTCTTTCCATCCACTTTGCTTCCTTCTTTCTTCTTGCCTCCCCCTACTGGGGTTCTTCTTTCTAGCTACAGGGAAGCCCAGGTCCTTACTGTTCCGTGTTACGGGAAAACACAATGAATTCATTCACAAACAAAATAAGTCATGCAGAACGACACATGCGCCCAGAGCGCACAAGAGACAGGATTCCAGAGCGGAACTTACCCCACGCTTTAGGCTCCTGAAGCAGTGGATTTTGGGTTTGGAGGTCATGAACTCGTTGAAGCGATGGGAGAGGGGTTCCTTTTGCTGCTTGGGAGACTGGGGGCCGTTGGGAACAGCAGAGGGTGAGGCAGAGGCGGGGGGGGGAGGGGGAGGCTGATGGGGGGATGTTAAAAGGGACATAAGCTACATGTAAGATGGAGCAGTGACAGAGTAAAATCAGAAACAAGAAGATAAGACACAAAACAAAATAAGCATCAAATCATATTTGAAATCCAAAGCCAGTAAAACACAAACGATTACATATTTGGGCCATGGTCCAAAAGAAAACATGTAGAACATGACGAAAAGTGGAGGTTTTAGTCAGTAAAGCGACGGAAGAAGAGCAAGAAATCTGCGACCAGAAGCTCATGCAGGCTGGCCCATGCAAAACTACGTTAGTTACGCTAAACCAGTTAAGGCTAGAAAAGGGTCAAGATTTCTAAACCACCTAAGACCACCAGAGCTGGATGAGAGCACATAAAGGACCTTAGATGCCAGGGTTATCAAAACAGCAAGACAGTCTTTGGAAAATTAAATACGCAGTTATTCTCGGGAGAGCACAGTAATGGTGCCTGGACCACACGGGGCGCCCAGGTTAGCGCGGTCACGCGCCTACGACCGCGCTACCAAAAGAAAACGCAAAACGTTCATGGAGGCCCACGTTAACGTGAAGTCAAAACCCAAGCTATTAACCCACGGACACGATTTCGAATCAGAGCTGCTGATCAGCTGTTAGAGAAATCCCGCACAGCACCCCCTCTCCCAGCCGAGGGGACCAGGCGGCTAGTGGACTTAGCGGTGAAAGGCGTGATGGGAAATGGCCGAGAGGGCAGCAGAGGTCAGTGTTAGTGTGGATGGCACGAGTCAGGTGCAATGCATCCGAAATAAGACAAATGGCCATGGCAAAGGGACCACCACCAAAGAGAAACCATGGTTTTTAAATAAAACAGCACGCGAGCTCTTTTTTTGCATTCTGTGAACTACAGGCTTACGTTCTTAAGTTTTGCTTGGTTTTGTTTTTTAAAGACTAACCGAGAAAGTCACAATCGCCACACTTTATAAAACTTGTTTCACGCTGGGTCCAACCATCAGTACCTTATTTTTTTTGATGAAGGGCCATAGCTTTCCTTTGGACTTGCCACCAAACTTGAGCTCTGGTTTGCCTTCTCCTCGGGAATTGGAGAGGCTGTTATCCGACACAGTGCGTTTCATCGGCTGGGTGTAATCCTCAAATTCGATGTCCCCGGGAGGCTCAAACCCGGACTTATAAGCTTCTATTACCAGTTGGGAATCCTGAAATTATAGCCATCAAACACAAATGCGTTCAAACACGTGCGAATACTTTTTACACAACGAATTATGATGGCCCCATACGGAGGCTATCGTAAAGAAATTTATCTCTCTAGTTATCTACAGAATTTTATCTACATTGATTGGTAACAGAGTTTTTCTAATAATAGTTTTTTTAAGATTTTATTTATTAAAAAAAAGGATTTTATTTATTTGTCAGAGAGAGAGAGAGAAAGCACAAGCAGGCAGGGTGGCAGGCAGAGGCAGAGAGAGAAGCAGGCTCCCCGCTGAGCAGAGAGCCCGATACGAGACTCGATCCTAGGACCCTGGGATCATGACCCAAGCCCAAGGCAGACGCTTAACCGACTGAGCCACCCAGGCGTCCCAATAGTTTTTATCATTAGAAAGAATAAGCACTATTTGTAAAGCTACAAGTCTAGCTGGATGGGAAGATACTCTTAACAGCCATTTTTCTGCAGCTAGAGAAACAAATATTAAGTAAGAAGGACTTTGCTAAAAGCAGAGAAAAATGGGCCACTGTTAGGCACGTCCCTTGAAAAATACAGTAATACAAAAGTCTGGTTCTCACCAGGAGTTCTTTTTTTTTTTTAAAGATTTTATTTATTTATTTGAGAGAGAGGCAGTGAGAGAGCATGAGCGAGGAGAAGGTCAGAGGGAGAAGCAGACTCCCCATGGAGCTGGGAGCCTGATGCGGGACTCGATCCCAGGTCTCCGGGATCATGACCTGAGCCAAAGGCAGTCGTCCAACCAACTGAGCCACCCAGGCGTCCCTCACCAGGAGTTCTTAAGGTAGTTTAGCATACACAAATTAAAATCAAAGAGTAGATAATGTCTATCACTTCTTTGGTTCGCCGTGGTTCAGGGATATTAATTTTAATAAATATATAATAATATATGAAAATAAATATAATAATATAATATATTAAATTATATTTATTCTAGGATTTTTCCTTATGGATGCATTTGTTCTTAGACCCTCCCTCATCCACATGCAAGCTCTCGTCTGTCTTTCCTCTGTTGTATCCCTAGACCGAGATGGTGCCGGCGAGAACCGTGTGCAATAAATGTTTGCTGAGAAAATCAATGAACCGAATGCCTACTCCACGGGCCCCTGAGTCCAAGCGCTCTGCTAGGAACTTTGGGTGCTACACCTTCTCGGGGTTTGTGGTACAGACAAATGTGTAAGGCGATCATAACCAGAATGTCATAGACAGACAGGCAAATAGATACATACATAAAGCATTACAAAAGCACATGTGATTTGTAGTAACACTTGAAATCAATGATCATCTGACTTTAAAAAAAGGACACTACAGGGACGCCTGGGTGGCTCAGTTGGTTAAG
>PISX010006559.1:45401-96004 GCA_004024625.1 Mellivora capensis | reverse complement strand
ACAGACGAATGGATAAAGAAGATGTGGTCCATATACACCATGGAGTATTATGCCTCCATCAGAAAGGATGAATACCAGACTTTTGTAGCAACATGGACGGGGCTGGAAGAGATTATGCTGAGTGAAATAAGTCAAGCAGAGAGAGTCAATTATCATATGATTTCACTTATTTGTGGAGCATAACAAATAACACGGAGGACATGGGGAGATGGAGAGGAGAAGGGAGTTGAGGGAAATTGGGGGGGAGATGAACTATGAGAGACTATGGACTCTGAAAAACAACCTGAGGGTTTTGAAGGGGCGGGGGGTGGGAGGTTGGGGGAGCCTGGTGGTGGGTATTGTGGAGGGCACGCATTGCATGGAGCACTCGGTGTGGTGTAAAACTATGAACTCTGTTACGCTGAAAAAAAAAAAAAAAAAAAGAAACATGATTTGAACTGGAAAAAAAAAAAAAGATAATAGGGGATTACTCCATGGGCAAATTTCATTGGCTACCTGTATTATAGAGACTAAAAGCCAGAGTCCTTGCAGGTCGAGGCTGTCCGCACACCATAACCATTTACCTGTGGCCTCCTTGCCCCCTGGTCTTGATCCTTCCATCCCTCAGCACCAGCTTGGGTTGTGAGGGGCCACTACTCCACCCACACTGGAAGGTCCCTGCCCCATATTTCTACACAGCTCTTGCGGACATTGCTGTTATAAACATTGGAGTGCAAGTGTCCCTTTGGGTCAGTACTCTGTATCCTTGGGGTAAATACCTAGTAGTGCAATTTTGGGGTTGTAGGGTAGCTCTATTTTTAACTTTTTGAGGAATCTCCATACTGTTGTCCAGAGTGGCTACACCAGCTTGCATTCCCACCAACAGTGTAGGAGGGTTCCCCTTGTCTGCATCCTCACCAACATCTGTTGTTTCCTGAATTATTAATTTTAACCATTCTGAGCACTGTGAGGTGGTATCTCATTGTGGTTTTGATTTCCATTTCCCTGATACTGAGTGATATTGAGCATTTTTTTCATGTGTCTGTTGGCCATTTGTATGTCTTCTTTGGGAAAATGTTCATGTCTTCCGCACATTTCTTGACTGGCTTATTTGTTTTTTGGGTCCTGAGTTTGATAAGTTCTTTATAAATTCTGGATACTAGCCCTTTATCTGATAAGTCATTTGCAAATATCTTCCCCCACTCCACAGGTTGCCTTTTAGTGTTGTTGACTGTTTACTTTGCTGTGCAAAAGCATCTTATCTTGATGAAGTCCCACTAGTTCATTTTTGTTTTGTTTCCCTGGCCTTTGGAGACATGCCCAGCACTAAGTTGCTGTGGCCAAGGTCAAACACGTTGCTGCCTATGTTCTCCTCTAGGGTTTTGATAGATTCCTATCCCACATTTAGGTCTTTTGTCCATGTTGAGTTTATTTTTGTGTATGGTATTAGAAAGTGGTCTGGTTTCATTCTTCTGCATGTGACTGTCCAATGTTCCCAACATCTCTTTAACATCTAGTTAAACAGACTATCTTTTTTCCATTGGGTATTCTTCTCTGCTTCATCGAAGATTAACTGACCATAGAGTTGAGGGTCCATTTCTGGGTTCTCTACCCTGTTCCATTGATCTATGTGTCTATTTTTGTGCCAGTACCATACTGTCTTGACAATTACCGCTTTGTAATAGAGCTTGAAGTTCAGAATTGTGATGCCACCAGCTTTGCTTTTTCAACATTACTTTGGCTATTCAGGGTCTTTTCTGGTTCATAGAAATTTTAGGATTGTTTATTCCAGTTCTGTGAAAAATGCTGATGGTATTTTGATAGGGATTGCATTGAATGTGTAGCTTACTTTAGGTAGCATAGACATTTTAACAATAATATGTTCTTCCAACCCATGAGCATGGAATGCTTTTCCATTTCTTTGTGTCTTCCTCAATTCCTTTCATAAGTGTTATATAGTTTTCAGAATACAGATCTTCTACCTCTTTGATTAGGTTTATTCCTATGTATTTTATGGGTTTTGGTACAGTTGTAAATGGGATCAATTCCTTGATTTCTCTTTCTTCTGCTTCATTGCTAGTATATAGAAATGCAACTGACTTCTGTGCATAGATTTTATATCCTGAAACTTTGCCAAAAGCCTGTTATCAGTTCTAGCAATTTTTTGGAAGAGTCTTTAGATTTTCTACATTGAGTATCACGTTGTCTCCAAAGACTGAAAGTTTAACTTCTTTGCCAACTTGGTTGAATTTTATTTCTTTTTGTTGTTGATTGCCGAGGCAAGGACTTGTACTACTATGTTGAACAACAGTGGTGAGAGTGGACATACCTGTCTTGTTCCGGACCTTAGGGGAGAAGCTCTCAGTTCTTCCCCATTGAGGATAATATGCACTGTGGGTCTTTCATATCCAGCTCGCAGGTGAGGCCAGTGTTGCAGATCCATGGACCAAACTCTGGGTTCAAGGCATTACAAATTAGACCAAGTAGATTAGTATTGAAAATTGAATGACTTTCTTAGGTCTCAAAGCTTTGAGTTGGCTCAAAGCATTTGATTGTGGGTCTGAGCACTAAAACTACCAATACGCATTTACACTTTATTATTAAAATTCTGACAAAACAGAAGTAAGTCAACCTTTTAACGTTCACTGATATACAACTTTCAACACAGATGGACCCAGCTGACTCATTGGCATTGTCCAGATAGACCTGAGCTCTGTACAAACAGTGTGGATGAATAATAGTAAATTTGGTGGAGATGGTTGGGAGGGTGGGGCTATTTATACATGTTGATTTAGGACTTACTCTTTGTTCCCCGGGAGTGGTGTTTTGTTATATAGTCAGAGCATTTAGCCTTCACTGACATCCAGTTTTAAAGCACCATTATGTCATGCATTACTGATCCTAGTTCCCCCAAGGCCTGGGTTATCTCTTTTTTATTTCTTGGGCTATAAAGAGATTGTGGTGATGGGGAAGTAAAAGAGAGCATCAGCTCCTCCCAAACCATACTTACTCTCTTACAGCTAGCTACATACAGGTGAATATTAAGAACACACTTAAGGGGGAGAACAGAATAAGGCACATAATGGGCAGGCCCAGGGCAAAATGAAAATTCAGGACCTCTTGTTCAAAATTATTAAGAATTTCCACACTGCAAAAGCAGAGCATTAAAACAAGGGCCAGACAGGGGTGCCTGGATGGCTCAGTTGGTTAAACATCTGCCTTAAGCTCAGGTCAGGATCTCAGGATCCTGAGATCGAGCCCCATTTCAGCCTTCATGCTTGTCAGGGAGTCTGCTTCTCCCTCTCCCTCTGCCCGTACCCCCATTCATGCATGCTCAAATAAATAAATTATTAAATTAAAAAATGTTTTAAAGTGCCAGACCCTTCTGAGGTCATATGCCCATGAAGCCAACCCTGGGGGGAAGGAGTCTGACATAATGAAAAACCCATGAATTAAGAAACTAACCAGACCCTCTCAATCCCTCTCCTCCTCTTTCTCCCTCTCAAAACATTTAAATGTCCAAAAAGAATAGCTATGATGATAATGGTAGTGTCATCGTTGAGTAAAAAGTTGACCCTGTCTCAAGCTTGGCCCTACCCTTCATTTTTCACTAAAATATCTCAACCTCCTGATTAAGAAAAAACTAATGAGAAGCCACTGATTCCAACAAGGGCTAAAATGAACCCTACCTTTGGTCTGGTTATGATAAGATAGTTTACCTAATCTCTGATAAGGAAGTATACAGCACAAATATGATTAGAGGCGAGGATGTGTGTGATATCAAATAATCAGCTTTTTGAGTCATCAGACAGCACATCTGAAACATCAGTGATTCATCAAGGGTCTTGTTAAAATGTAGATCCTGATTCAGGAGGTAAGTAGGGGACCCAGGGCACATCTGTACTGTGAGACTGAGTAGCTGAGCTCTCAAACTATCAGTAAAGCAGCCATTAACCTCATGGACCTATTGAGGGCTTGTCTAAATGGAGATATGCTGTGAGTTTACGTGGATACCACATCCCAAAGACAGTTCAAAAAGGGGGTGCTTGGGTGGTTCAGTTGGTTAAGTGTCTGCCTTTGGCTCAGGTCATGATCCCCAGGCCCTGGGAATGAACTCATCAGGCCCCCCATTCGGCAGGGAGTCTGTTTCTCCCTCTCCCTATGACTGCCCCCCTCACTAGCTTCTGCTCTCTTTCTCTCTCTCTCTCTCAAGTAAATAAATAAAATCTTAAAAAAAAAAAAAGTTCAAAAAAAAAGTAAAGTATCTCATTAATAATTTTATAGATTACATGTTTTGGCTATATTGGCTTAAACAAAATACATTATTAAAATTAATCCTTTTTTAGCCTTTTTAAATGTGGCCCTATAAAATTTTAACTTAGATATGTGGTTGCTATTGAATAGCACTGTTCTAGGAGCACTACTGGACCCTACCTTACACATCCTCTCCATTTGATTATAAACTCCCTAGGGTGGGAACGTGAGACCAGCCCTGGACATCATCCAAGAAGGGAACACCCTGATAGCTGAGTTTATCCCTCAGCTGCTCATGGCACTATAAATTTGCTTCTCTGGTTCCCTCCACCCCAACATATGTGCGCGTGCGCACACGCACACACCCACACACCCCAGAGTGGAGCAGACTTGAGAACAGGACCTTGTCTTATGCATCTTTCTATCCTCAGTGCCCAGCACATGAATATCTGATGTGTTGATGCTCTAAGTAGATCATTCATAGCTCCTCCCACTTACAATATGTCTGGGTCACTGTACACATTTCAAAGTTACCACATGCTTTCTCAGTTACATGTTCATCCAGAAGGTTGTCCTTCAGCATATCTAATACTAGCCACACGGGCTCAATCAGTATCAGTGACACAATGCTACTCGCCTAGTGTATACTGAGTGTGCTCATGCTCGCGGAAGGGGAGAAGCAGACTCCCTGCTGAGCAGGGAGCCTGATGCAGGGCTCAATCCCAGGACCCTGGGATCATGACTTGAACTGAAGGCAGACACTTAATCAACCAAGGCACCCAGGTACCCCTTCCTTAATTCTTTTACTGAGTCTATTTTTTAAATGTATGTTTCTCAATATATAAGAAAACAGAAAGAAAACAGATGACAGAAAACAGTCATCAACCTGTTATTCCTCCAAATCAGGGAATATGTAAATCTGACATTTCCTTTATAGCAGAAAGTTGTGAGCACATGTGTATATACATTTATGAATTGTGTATGATATGTATGTAAACACATACACTGCATTTCAAGTTTTAATATGGGGCATAGCAGAGCAACATGGGGCAAATAGGCTTATAAAGAAAAATGTGGAAGAATAACTCAAAATTGATTATAATGAATTGTTTTATGATGAAGGCACAAGTTCTGGGATGATCTTGGAAAGATGGATCTAAAATTTTTGAGTCAATTTCAGGTTTGCAGCCATTTTCTTTTCTGACTTTATTCTTTCCTCACCAAGAGAGTTCATTCATTCCAAAAGATAAATTTTATGATGGTAAGTTTACCTTGGAGATTATCACCTGTGTTTATAAATACCTTAGTACAGTTTTAAAGACTTATTTATTTGAGAGAGAAGGAGAGAGATCATGGGGGGAGAGGGAGAGAGAATCTCATGACCCTGAGATCACGACCTGAGCTGAAACCAAGAGTTCTCCGCTTAACCGACTGCGCCACCCAAGCGCCCCTCTTAGGACTATTTTAAAACTCCCAAGCTATGAAATAATATGCAAACTACTTACTAAATCCATTTTGACAGAGCTGTAAAGAGGACAGAGTCCTTAAAGACTTCTTATAGTTCTACCAAAAGATTTTATTCAAGTGTCCACATTAAGAATGTGGGCTAAAGGGGGCTCCCGGGTGGCTCAGTTGGTTAGGCGACTGCCTTTGGCTCAGGTCATGATCCTGGAGTCGAAGGATTGAGTCCCGCATCAGGTTCCCTGCTCAACAGGGAATCTGCTTCTCCCTCTGACTTTCCCCCTCTTGTGCTCTCTCTTTCTCTCTCTCTCTCTCTCTTTCTCTCCTTCTCAAATAAATAAATTAAATCTTAAAAAAAAAAAAGAATGTGAGCTAAAATTTCTGGAATACTACAATGCAAAACGTTGGAGACAAAATGCAATCATTGTGGTGAAGCAGATTAAGGATAGTGGCTTTAACATAAGAGCATGGCAGGCCAGAATAATTGGTTTCCATTTTAATCTATGACTAGCTGATCCCTGCTTCCAGGACCAATTTTTCAGTCTGGTATTTCCATGTTGACAATGCTAAGACCCTATGTTGGTGTCAGTCTAGGGCATTGGGGCAGAGGATGAATTAGAGATTAAAACCTGGCCTCTGGCTGAATGTCATTATGTCCAATAAACATAACTGGTAACTGAACACACACCACAGTAAATACTGTGCTTTTAAAAAGCCACCAGGTAAATCTTTAATAAAGCCTCCAATGACTTAGGAACAAAATTAGTGCTGCAATAGGAAAAAATGAATTATTGCTACAGATCAAATTGCCCAGAAACCTCATATGTCAACATTAACGTCAGTTCCTCAGAACCAATATATTGCTCCTTAATTACTCCGGGCTTCCAGAACCTGTAGTCCTCCTGGCAGCTCATGTCACAGAGACGCATTTATTTTGAAAAAGTGTGTGTAGCTCCCAGCCTGTCCCCTCTATCAACAAAAGACTTGGCTATAAAACCCTGTTATATTTTGCCCTCGGCAGCAATTATTAAGTATCCCTCAACATATGTGTCAAACACATAAGAAATTGCTCCAGGCTTTTCATTGCTTACAAAAGTAGAAAACACCAAACAAGGAGGCCTTTGTGGAACACGGGGCATCAAAAATATTAGCAGCGTTATGAGAGCTGAATGGTAGCAACTTGTTTTTAGAAAAAAAAATAGGAATGAACCAGATCTCCACTGACACCTAGGAAATCCCCAGAAAGGTGTAAAGCCCCTGGTTACAAGGCAAGGAACACAACACAGGAACAAAACGCTAAACTGTCCAAAGGCTCTACTATGTGCACTGGGTATTGTCGCTAGTCAATCTTGTCGCAGTGATGGTGTTTCTCTGCCTTCGCTTTTCAAAATCAGGTTAAATGAGGCTCCTCATGGTAAGGTTGTTTCCTCCTGACCCTCTGACTGGGCCCAAGTGGGATTACCTAAGGATTTATTACCTTATCACATCCTGGCATCCCAACTCGACAGTTAATATAGAACCTGGACCCCGGAGCCGGATGGCTGACTTAACTCATCCAAGTCTTTATCTTCAGGGCCCCTCGGGTCTCCGTGTTCTACTCTCCCACCCCACACTCGTTCATCTTTCTTATCCATGCACGTTAAAATTAAGGGGCACCTCGGTGGTTCATTCAGACAGCTGACTCTTGATTTTGGCTCAGGTCATGATCTCGGGGTCCCCTCAGCGGGGAGTCTGCTTGAGGATTCCCTCTCCCTCTCTGTCCGCCCCTCCTCCCTCTTAAAAAAATAAATCTTTTTTAAAAAATTACAGTTAAAATGAAAATCCATGTCAGTATTTCCTCTGCTAGAGGCATTCCTTGAGAGCAGTGTCTGACTAATTGATCGTTGCTTCTAGGGCTGTTTTTGCTATATGGTGCTTCCATTTTGACAATGCTAAGACCCTATGTCTGTGGAGGCTGGAGTTGGGGGGCGGGATCTGAATTAGAGATTAAAAACATGACTTCTAGTCAAATGTCATATTTATTACATTCAACAAATGTAACTGGAGACTGAATACACCATTCATTTATTCAACAAGGAATAAATGATTTGATTAATTTATTTTTTTATTTTTAAAACCCAGTGTTGGTGTCTTGCCAACTGCCTAGTTGACAAAATGTTGATCTTTATAAACATTTTCCTAAAACCTGTTTACAACTCCTCCTTCCAAAATTATATGTTGCAAAAACTCACTCTTTCTCAACCTGCCTCTCTTGGTCTCTCTTTCTCTATTTCTCTCTCTCTCCCTCATTTCAAGTTCTAGCCTATTCCCTACAACATATTTTCATTATAAGCATCTAATCGACAATCTGCTTTCTATAGTTTTTTTTCTAACTTATGTGTGTGCACATTAAAAAGTAATGACATACCCAACCAAGCTGAAATGTGAACACATATGCTGTTTGTGCTCCATAAGACTAATTAATAATACATCTCCTCATCTGGCTTGATGTATTCATATATACTATGCCTTGTTTGAGGAATATTCTGGGGCCAGTGTTCACTGCCACACCGTAGAACATCTACTTCATGCTATTAGGAGCAAATGAAGGAAGATATTGAAAGAGCAGGTTTTTAGCCCCAGGGTGGAAACTAGAACATATGGCCATATTATTGGCCTCTTAAGTAGTAATACAATCAGTGAGAGTTTCGTTTTTTTATCAGGGTGCTGTTTGCAAGGCAGCTTTCCTGGGTCAGGCAAATTTACTGAAAACCAATTTAGAGAGCAAACATTATGTTGATTAAGTTGACCAACTTTCTATATTTGTATTGTTGTTATAGGCAACAGATGCCCCAACAATTAATCTATGAACACCCCAGCTCTTTTGTTTATAAAATGAGAAACATGACCTACACAATTTTCAAGGTCTCTTCCAGACATGAGAGCCTACAGTTCTTTGTATTTAAAAATAAGCACCATGAAATACATACATACATACAAATATACATATATACGTACATACCATGAAAAATAACACAGTGAGTAACTGCCACTTACTTGTTTTCAAAAATACTAAGTTTGGGTTGTTCAAATAACATGAAAGGACATCATAAAACTGAACCACTGATCACTTCTTCCCTTAAAGTCCAAAAGGTTCAATGCTAATTGGTTGTTACCGTTCAGTTGCTAAGTCTAGGTCAGACTTTGGATCCTTCACAAATTGCACTTAAGTACCATAACTACTACATTTTTAATTTATTGAAATGAATGAAATGTTCAGTTGTCTGGCAATGTGGCAGTACTCTGTACATTCTAGAGTACATTCTAAAGAATGGGAAGGAAAAACCTTCGGGCAGCAAAGAGACCCATGCAAGGCAGGTCTCCTCCCCATCACTGTGATCCATCAGTACAGAGATTTGACTCTGGGGTTCCCAAAAGACCAAGTGAACTAGAGTTATGGTGGTAGTTTGTATATGAGGGATAATGTGAGAACAAAGTGGAGAAAAGCTTACCTTCTACTTCATTATACACCGCCAACCCAGTTCTTCCATATTGGAGCATTCAACAGTCATCTTCATAGAGGTCTTCTCCATGTACATCTGATAGTGCAGACATCACAAACTTGGCATGTCTACAGATGAGTACATCATGTATTCCTTTGCAATACCCCTCCCCGGACCATGTCCCAGCCCTGCCTCAGTACCCCCCTCAGTAAAGGGCATGATTATCATGGCCCAGTCACCCAAGTCAGAACCCTGAGAGCCATCCTTATTTCCTCCCTACATCCACACCCATTCATTCAACAAAGAATTCAGGACCAGAGTGTATGCATGTGTATCCCAGACAGACATGCACTGGAGAGCTGAATAGGATGACCAACTGTCTTGGTTTGCCTGGAACGGTCCTTTTTTCAACACTCAAAATCTCACATCCCAGAAAACCTCTCAGTCTCAGGCAAACCAAGAGAGCTGGGCACCCTAGAAAGGAAGGAGTCTGGGTACACAAAGATGTCTTCCTGGAAGGAATGACACCCATGCAAAGGCATGGAGTGGAGGGGTATCAGTGGCTTGTGTTACTGAACTGCAGAGTTGGAGAACAGAGGGTGTGAAGGGGATTCTGCAAAGGTAGGCAGGGGTTAGATCTTAGAGAGCTGTGTATTGGACTTGACCACATAAGCGCCAGGAATTTTTCAGAGAAGTCAAACAATTGGGTCTGCATTTGTAGGCAGGCATTTTGAGATAGACCTCTACATTTATGAACCATTGATGGCTAGAAGCAGGAGCTAAGAGGTTATTTTTAAATTGTCAATAAGTTCTTGGGGCACCTGGGTGGCTCAGTGGGTTAAAGCCTCTGCTTTCGGCTCAGGTCATGATCCCAGGGTCCTGGGATCGAGCCCCACACCGGGCTCTCTGCTCCGCGGAGAGCCTGCTTCTTCCTCTCTCTCTCCCTGCCTGCCCCTCTTGCCTGCTTGTAATCTCTGTCAAATAAATAAATAAAATCTTTAAAAAAAATAAATAAATTGTCAATAAGTTCTTAACTGTGATTCTAAGGATAAGAACTAGAATTTGCCTAGACAAAAAATTATTCTGTTTTGGGAAGAATTTGGTTGGGCCTCCTCTTAGTCAAGCTAATATAAAATAAGTACCTACTTGCTATCCTTGGTATAACATCAAACTTTGGTGAAATAATCCAGACATGAGGCCAGTTGCAGGAAGAGGGCATTCAGCCTATGGCTTCCCATTCAGAGACTTTGGAAATTAAGTTCAAATGTGGTGATACCTGGTTTCAGTGATCACTTCCAGCATTGAAAGAACTTCAGTTCATCTCCTCAGTTAAAACTGTCCCAGCACTGGATCACACAGCCTACAATGCATGAGAATAAGTGAGCATTTTTTATAAATCTTGTATTGACACCAACATACTATATTTTTTGTGTTGAAAATGCTAATGTGTAGGAAATAAAAATAAACATGGTAATTTTGGCTACCCTATTTTGGATTTTTTTCATTTGCTTAATATATCAGGAGACTTCAAAAAATGTAAATGGTCCAGATGCCCCTCAAACTCTAAGAGGACTTGCAAAGGGGTGTGTATTTTGTGACCGTTGCTTGCAATCTACCACACGATCTGTATGTATATCCCTTAATCATACATGATTTAGTTTTGCCTGTTTTTGTGACTTATATCAATTGAATTGACCTGAAAACATTGTGTCCTTTCTTTCATTAGACATGCTTTTTAGATCCATCCATGTGAAGAATGTACTTTGTCCATTTCAAACTGCTGCATTGGATACCATTGTGTGAATATTTGCCAATGTATTTATTCATTCTACTACTGACGAACATTAGGGCTGTTTCAAGAGTGTGTATGTCTGGGTATTTACCCTAAAGATACAAACGTAGTGATCCAAAGGGGCACGTGCACCCAAATGTTTATAGCAGCAATGTCTACAATAGCCAAACTATGGAAAGAACCTAGATGTCCATCAACAGATGAATGGATAAAGAAGATGTGGTATACACAATGGAATACTATGCAGCCATCAAAAGAAATGAAATCTTGCCATTTGCAACGAAATGGATGGAACTAGAGGGTATCATGCTTAGTGAAATAAGTCAACCGGAGAAAGACAACTATCATATGATCTCCCTGAAATGATGAAGTGGAGATGCAACATGGGGGGTTGGGGGGGGTAGGAAAAGAAGAAAAGAAACAAGATGGGATCGGGAGGGAGACAAACCATAAGTGACTCTTAATCTCACAAAACAAACTGAGGGTTGCTGGGGGGAGGGGGATCGGGAGACAGGGGTGGGGTAATGGACACTGGGGAGGGTATGTGCTATGGTTAGTGCTGTGAAGTGTGTAAACCTGGAGATTCACAGACCTGTACCCCTGGGGATAAAAATACATTATATGTTTATAAAAAAAAAAAAATTTAAAAAGTGTATGTGTTAGTATTACGAATAATGCTTCTGTGAATATTCTTGTATGGCTGTCTCTGGAATATATACCTAGGAATGAAATTACTGGATGACAGGCATATTCACACTCACTGTTGTGAGATCAGATCAAACTGTTTTCCCAAGTAACTGTATCTATTTACACAGCGACTACTAGTGGATAAGAATTCCCCTCATCCAACCTTCTAAAATATTCCAGTTGGCAGGTGTGACATACGCTATCCAGCTTTCCTCTTCTGGGCATCCATTCGTATTTTTGCCCACTTTCTCACTGGGTTGTTTTTTCTCTTTCTTATTTTTTAGTAGGTATTCCCTGCATATTATGGAAACTAATTCCTTGTCCATTACATGTATTATAACTGCTCGCCCTTTGGGGCTCTTCCTATTATAATTGTCGAGTCCTTAAATGAGCAAAAATTGTTAAATTAATATCATCATTCACAGTTTTTGTGTCTTGTTTAAGAAATATTCCTTTACCCTGATTCCTAGAGATATTATTCTGTATTTTTGTCTAAATATTGTATAATTTTTACCTTTCACACTTATATCTTCAATGAATCTGGAACTTACTTTTGTATATGTAATTTTGTCGGAGAGAATTACAATTCCCATTTTTTAAACATGGAAATACTTTATTCCTTTCCATATCATTTCACTTGTAACTATTTCATTAAGTACACCAGGTTTTAAACACAGAGGTCATGATTTTTTTCTGAATTAGCTTTGTATGGTATCCAGAGCCACAATGCTCAAAAACACCCACAGTTACCACATGCCATCCTCCTCAACCAATGAGAGCAATAGACTCTACCTGAGAAGTCTGGGCAAGACAGCCCCACACCCCACCAGAGACTGCAGATTCTGTATGTATCACATCCGGGCTGTGGTATTTTGCCCCTGTTGGGGGGAAAAAAAAAATTGAAAATCCTCTGGCTATGTAGTGCTCATAATAATTTCCCGAATGACTGGCTATACTTAATATTAATCATTAACACCCTCAGCAGAGTCTGTCTCAGAGGTCAAAATGTATCTCCTCTTAGGTATAAGGAAGTGGAGATCTAATAAATATTTATTTATAGATGCTGTCATCCAACAGCCTGGAATAGCAGGGGCTCTAAATTCTAAATAACTTGTGTATGAACAAGAGTCAACAGGATCTATATCTGGTGCTCTGGTATAATTCAGAAAAATTAATCGCTATGAAATATCAGGCTGGTTTTCTCTGGCCACATTATAAGTTATAATAATCTACCAGAGCATAAAACTCAATGCGGCAGAGGAGCTGGGAAATTCTCCTGCCCTGAAATAAATATGTGGAAATCTTCACAACAAAAATTGTTCTAGATTGGATGACTGAACCCCATAATAACAGAATTATGAATCATGTGTGTACACCTGAAACTAGTATAACACTCTATGTCAATTATACTTTTTTTAAAGGTTTTATTTATTTATTTGACAGACAGAGATCACAAGCAGGCAGAAAGGCAAGCAGAGAGAGAGGGGGAAGCAGGCTCCCTGCTGAGCAGACAGCCCGATGCTCAATCCCAGGACCCTGGGATCATGACCTGAGCCGAAGGCAGAGGCTTTAACCCACTGAGCCACCCAGGCGCCCCTGTCAATTATACTTTAATTAAAAATAATAACAGCCCTACTATATCATATTTTAGTTTAAATTTGAGATCTCAAAAAACCTACAAATACTAGCCAAAAACTGGTGGAATAACATAGTTATTTTTCCAAAAAGTCAAAAATGATGTTAATGATTTTAATGAGACTTCAACTGTTTCACTTAAACATAATTGTGTCCAGCCATAAGGAATAATTGTGCTAAAGAAGAAAAGACAAATTATCATGTTTAATAACTGTACTGATATTCCTAGCTCTTAGAAAGCTAACTCTTAATTTAAATAATGCTTCTGCACACCTTGATCATATGTGTTAGTGTATTTAAACTCTCAGCTGAAACTAACTCACTGCAAAACTTGTGTAATTTAAACAGTAGAGTTTCCCAATGGCTTTAATCAAAAGACCTCCTTCTCCCCCATCAAGCAACAACAAAAGATATTACTTTGTGAAAACACATATATAAAAGAATACAGTTCATGTGTTTATAAAAGGTTCATTGAGGATTTTAGCTGTGACAGCTATTAACAAAGTAATTTAAAGCTTTGTAACAAATACCAAGGTCTGCTTATTACATGCTCAGTTACTGGTGGTGAACACTCTATGAAAGTTGACTGATGGCAATATGAATGAATGAAAATACAGTAAGAATTACCCACATATATATCATCAAGAGCATGAAGTAGATTTAAATCTCCCAATTTACATGTAACTGAAGCAAAGTCTAACATAAAATATTATTTTTATTACATAAAGTATAGTGCTTATAAGAGAGAAATAATATAGTCTTAAGTTATTTTAGAAAAAGGATGTTTGTTTAAAAAAAAAAGAGTAACCAAAAAAACTCAAACTCAAATGTAAAAAGCCATTTTGTTGGGCCACTAAAAAAGTATATTCCAAATTCTTCAGAAAGAATGTGCAGAGATTTTGGATATGCCTTTTTTTAGATTTCTTTTTGTTTGTTTGTTTGCTTACTTGTTTTAATCCTATACAAACCTCAATTAAAGCATCAGAATGAAAATTAATGAGATGTTTTCTGTAACTTCTCCAACTCTTTGAAATATGTGACCTGATTAAGGAAACAATTTAAATGTTTCAGTAAATTTCTTGGGCCAGGGGGTTTGAATGAGGAAGAAAAAAGGAATAGATTCCATTTGGTTCGACAATGTTTATCAGAGCTCCACTGGTGAGATCACACCCAGAGCTCATCATGTGTCTGGATGTCTACACACCTGCAGAGGCTTCCAGCCCAACCACAGAGGCTGGGTGTAGTCCCAAGGCACTACACACACACCCTGCCTATACATTGCTCTGCTGATGCCGTGAGCCTGTGGACCCATAGGGAAGATCAGGCTTCCGTGAAAACTTCTGCCAGTGAAATCCATTGGAGATTCTAGGAGGGAACAGCTGTAGTTTCAGAATGGATGGAGCAAGCACTCTGTCTCACGGTGGGTGCCGAGCTGACTTTAAAACAGGGGAGAGAGACTTCTCCATGCACCAGGTCAGGTGCAAAGCACGATACCATTCATTTCGTTTTCAGGGAATAAAACCTCAAGCCAGGCAGTGACTGAAAAATTTAAATGAATTACCTGGTCTTAGAACATTAGCATTGGGGCGGGGGAGGGAGTTCAAAATCATCTATCTACCACTCACCCAAATTCACTTAATTCACTTCCCCAAACTATATCTCCAAATGTATAAATGTTTCATTCCTGTTTTAAATACCTGAGGTTTTGTACAAAGTATTTTAACAGTTTTATAAAATATAACCTCTAAACAGGGAGAAACTTAAAAACAAATTATAAAAGAGAGATTCTGAAGACTGATTATCCATACTTATAAACCCCTGTTCTTATGCAAATCAAAACCACAATGAGATAATACGTCATTGTATTAGAGTGGTCATCATCAAAAACACAGGAGATAGCAAATATTGGTGAGGATGTGGAGAAAAGGGAATCTTTGTGCACTGTTGCTGGGAATGTAAAGTGATGTAGCCACTATGGAAAATTACACAGACGTTCCTTAAAAATTAAATATAGAACTACCATATGATCCAGCAACCCCACTTCTAGGTATATATCCAAAGGAGATAAAATCACTCAAGGGTATCTGCATCCCTATATTCATCCACAGTAGCCAAGATACAGAAACAACCTAAGGATCCACAAAAGGATGAAAGGATAAAGATCACACACATACACACACACACACACACCCCCCAAAATATTATTCAGTCATGTAAAATAAGGGAACTCTGCCATTTGCAACAACATAGATAGATGCCCAGGGGTATTATGCTCCGTGAAATAAGCCAGACAGAAAAAAGACAAATACTGCATATCATTTATATACAGAATCTTAAGATAAGAAAAAATACCAAACTCATAGGAACAGTGGTTGCCAGGGCCTGGGGGGTAAGAGAAATAGGGAGAGGTAAAAGGATACAAACTTTCAGCTTGAAGATGAGTAAGGTCTGAGGATCTAATGTAAAATATGGTGACTACAGTTGATAATGCTGTACTGTACACTAGAAATTTACCCAAAGAATAGAACCTAAATGTTCTCACCAAAAAGAAAAAGACAAATAGATTTTAAAACATTGTTCTTGATCACCAGTGTAACTATTATGCACCCACATCTGTCTTTTTAGGTACCTAAATTATTCACAGCATTTGCCAATATTCTTTATGTGTATATTAGAACGAAAATATCTGCCAAGGCAGGTGCATAGGCTAAAAGAATACATCTTCCTGGTTTCCTTTTGTTGCCTCTGTTTAAAAAAAGGACTAGCCCCTGAGAAAAGCCTCCAAGAAATGCCTCTAGTGGTAATTTCTGGAATGAAATTAAATAGACTGCTGTACAAAGGGAAAATGAAAATACAAAGCAAGGTACTGTAGACAGTGGTGTCAATCCAAAGGTGAGAGGTCAGCAAAGGAGGTGTATCTTTCCTACAAACCCTATAAAAGGTCAGCTCATCCACCACCGGGAGACAGACTCTGTTTCAGCCATCCAGAAGCTACAGGTGCTCCCTCCTCAAATCCCCAATGGAATTCACCCGCAGAAGCCTCCACAGAGGTCTGAGTTCCTCCTCACAGGGCCTTGCACTCAGCGTGAGCGGCTCCATGTATAGGAAGGGAGACATGCAGCACCTTGCAGCTGCGCCCAGCGTCTATGGGGGAGCTGGAGGTCAGGGCATCCGCATCTCGAACTCCAGACATATGATGAGCTATGGGGGTGATCCCTCCGGTGGAGACCTGTTTGTTGGTAATGGGAAGATGACCATGCAGAACCTAAATGAACGCCTAGCAAGCTACCTGGCGAAAGTGCAGTCCCTGGAAGAGTCCAACTCCAAATTTGAATTGCAGATCAAGCAGTGGTATGAAACAAACACGCCCAGCACCAAGGACCACAGTGCGTATTACCAACAAATAGAAGAGCTGCAAAATCAGGTAAGAGATGACTCCGGTGTTTTTTACTCCACTATTGGGCTGCAGGATACATATCAAGAGGGCATATATGGCACGTGGGCCCAAACGGATATTATAAAGCAATTAGGCTGAAATGCTACATCTATAAAAATGGGGCATTCTACCATCTACTGTTAGTGCTGGAGTAGCTGATCATATAACTGGATGACTGTAAATATTTTTTTCACTTTTAAAATCTAATTACATGGAAAATAGGAAAATATAATCTGTATTTTTGTTACAGTTTACCAGGACAAGTCTAAATGGATAATAACATTTTTTTTTTCTGTAAAGAGCTAAAATTTTTATTGATTATAAATCTCGGGGTTTTTTTCACCCAGTTCTCATTAACTTTTGAATTCCCAGTCAACTTAGAGATGTTCCTCCTTTAATTTATATAAATACTGTAATATAAGTATTAAGATACTGTATCATAAATTTCAATGACAAAGTGATCCAGGGTGGAAATAAGGGGAAGGGAAATAGGTATTAATGACATCCAGACTTTTTAAAAGATTTTTTTTAAAGATTTTTAAAGATTTATCTATATTTGAGGGGCACCTGGATGGCTCAGTTGGTTAGCATCTGCCTTTGCCTCAGGTCATGATTCTAGATTCCTGGGATCAAGCCCCACATTGGGCTCTCTGCTCAGCAGGGAGCCTGTTTCTTCTTCTGCCTGTCACTCTGCCTACTTGTGCACACACACACACTCTCTCTCTTTGTGTCAAATAAATTTAAAAAAATGTTTTTTAAAAAATTCATTTATTTTTGAGCGAGAGAGAGAGAGCAGGGGGAGAGGCAAAGGGAAGAGGAGAGAGAATATCGAGAAGACTCTCCACTGAGGGCGGATCCCTATGTAGGGCTCAATCCTAGGACCCTGAGATCATGACCTGAGCCGAAATCAAGAGTCAGCTGCTTAACCGACTGAGCCACCCAGGCACCTGAATGACATGCAGATTTTTAAATGCCCTGTTCAATGACCTCACCATCACCATCATCACAAGCAGTTCAGAAACCACGTCTACAGTAACAAAATGTTCTATTGCCCCCAATTCAAATTTGTTGCAATCATATCACAACCTACTCCCACGAAGGTGAAGTTCTGTTTTATCAGTTACATGCAATAAAGGAAGTAGACTTTGCTCCCGATTGAAAAGTCCAGATATGACCGGAGCATTTGCTCTTTCAATTTCTTATCTAATCAAGGAAAGAATCCCTTCCATTTCTGTTTTAACATTCATATTCCTTTAGAGCAAAGACCACTTCCTTACCAGCAAGTCTCTTTTTCTTGCATTTTTATTAGACATCAGTGCAATCTGAACCAGGTTCCACTGGAAGTTATTTTGGGAGTTTTAGAAACTATGAGGAGGTGAAGCAAAGGTGTCTAAATTGTCTTTCTACCAAGAGGTCATTCTTCTCAGGCTCCCACTAAAAACATTCAAAACCAGCAAACCATTCTTCCCTGTCTCATGATTCCTGTTTCTGAATCTACTTTGGATCAGTCCAAACACATAGACACAGCCATCTATTCCATTTAGCCGGGCAGACTCGGTCTATGAGGGTAGCTCTCTCCGGGACTGGATCTGCTGAAAGAGACATATCACTGTAATATCTTCTACAAGCAGACAAGATCCATATGCATCATAGAAAACTCACCCATTAGGGTAATCCCGTTTTTAAGATCGAGGGCTTATCCCTCCTGACAGCTCAGTGCCTAGCACAACTCTCACATAACAGGTGTCCATTCACTCAGCCAATATTTAGTACATACTAAGCGCTGGGCCCCACGCTGGGCATTGGGGAATATGATGCTGAACATAATGTGATTTAGGGGGAAACAGGCACAGACAAAGGCAGCATATATCCCACAGAGAGGGATAAATGCTACCAAGAAGGGCTATGTAGGGCAATGAGAACACAGGCAGTTCATCTAATTCTGCCTCGAGGAAATCACTGAGGTTTCCTTGAAGCAATGATGTCTAAGGCAAGATGTGGAAGAGAAGCAGTTCACCAAGTGAGAAGGGCTAACGAGAATATTCTAAGCAGAATTTTCTAAGCAGAATCAAATGGAAGGCACTCAATAAGGTTTGATGGCTCAAGTTGAATGAAACTTTCCTTTTATAAAACCGTTAAGTTCACTAAACCCTGGGGACCAGAGTTACATTTTATGACTCCATTATGTTAAAGGGCCATATCATTACTCTTCCCATTTTCTTTTTTTTTTTTTTTAAGATTTTATTTATTTATTTGACAGACAGATCACAAGTAGGCAGAGAGGCAGGCAGAGAGAGAGAGGAGGAAGCAAGCTCCTTGCTAAGCAGAGAGCCCAATGTGGGGCTTGATCCCAGGATCCTGGGATCATGACCTGAGCTGAAGGGAGAGGCTTTAACCCACTGAGTCACCCAGGCGCCCCTACTCTTCCCATTTTCATGTGGAAATTCTTGAAATGAACATCATCTTTGATAGAATAGCGTTTGTATCTGAGGATACACTCGATCATGTGAAACTCCTGTCTGGTTGAAAATGTCATTCTTTCTCATATACTTTCCAGATTAAAAAGGCACAACTGGAAAATGCGCATTGTGTCCTACAAATTGATAATGCCAGACTGGCTGCTGAGGACTTCAAGCTGAAGTAGGTTCTAACACCATGGTAAACCTTCCTGAAAAACGGTTCCTTTCAGTAGCCCTTCATGACACTCAGCTTTCCACATTCTTGTTAATAAAGGACCTACCTTAAGTACTTTCAGAATCTGGGAGTTTGAAAGGTGTTAGGAGCTATCTGGTCCAGCCTAGCACTCAGGGTTGCACTTTTCTCTCCCACATTCCTAAGAGTTTGTCACCCACTGTGAAACTGAACACCTCCAGTAACTACTGTTTTCACTGGTTAGCTCTGGTTGCTATAACATTCTTTTTTAGTAACCTCACATCTACCTTTCCACCCATTGAACCTAATTCTGCCCTTTGGAGTAATACCAAAGCAATATACAACTCCCCTTCTGCAGTAGGGCTCTTCTGTTATCTAAAGCGAGTCATGTGTTTACATGTGGTGACTCTCCAACTGAGTCATCCATACTCCTTCAAGTGCCTGAAAGTGTATGGCCCAAGTTCTAAGGGGTGACCTTTGATACTTCTGAGTTTGCTGGTGTTTTATAACCGCGTCTGACAAACCAAAGAACTAAGACAACGATTAAACCAGCTCAGACTGTGTTCACTCTCTTGTAACCATATCACACTACATGTGATCACAGCTGTTCCTCATAAATGGCCCCTATGCTGGGGCTTTCTCATTCTGAATGTGTACAATGCCTTGGTACTAAAACGTCCTTTGTGGTTTTGAAGAGTAGCATTCGAATGCTACAAGGGATCAAAAAGAAGGAAATGGGAAAGCAGATCCGAAGATTAAAGCAGTAAACATTCATTAATTCCAGTTTTACTAAGTCAGCACCTGAATGTCCCATTGCATTATCATTTTTTAAGGTTCTGCTACTTTAATAAAAATGTGAGTATATGAGATCGTAGGGGAGAATCACGAATTCTTTGAGGTAATTCACTTTCGATGCATCTGCTCACAAAATAATAAAAATAAACTGATCATGTGCATTCACTAAGTAAATCTAACCATTGCTTAATATCAATAATGAGAATCCTTTGCTGACACATTAATTAAAGCAAAATATTTTTTATTTCTTTTAAAATATATTCTGGAATTTAGAAACTTTTTTTTTAATTTCTTTTCAGCGTAACAGTATTCATTGTTTTTGTACCACACCCAGTGCTCCATGCAATATGTGCCCTCCTTAATACCCACCACCTGGCTCCCCTAACCTCCCACCCCCTGGCCCCTTCAAAACCCCTCAGGTTATTTTTCAGAGTCCATAGTCTCTCATGGTTCACCTCCCCTTCCAATTTCCCTCAACTCCCTTCTCCTCTCCATCTCCCCATGTCCTCCGTGTTATTTGTTATGCTCCACAAATAAGTGAAACCATATGATAATTGACTCTCTCTGCTTGACTTATAAGAGTTATCTCAGATTGCTTTTTTACCAATCACTCCAAATTACAAAGATTATATTATGGAACAAATTATCTGATTCCTAGGTTCTCATGAACATTTTTGGAATGTACAAAGAGGGACACGGTGTATTGAAATCGATCCTTATATACCACATAAAAATATCTCATTATATTAAGACTCTCTCTTCTATAATAGTTTCAAAAGGACTCAACTATCTCTGCGTACCAATTAATTCACAGGTATGAGAATGAAAGGGCACTACGCCTCACAGTGGAGGGTGATATCCAAGGCCTGAATAAGGTCCTGAGTGATCTATCCCTAAGTAGAACAGACTTGGAGATTCAACTTAAAGAACTAAGTAAAGACCTGGACATCCTCAAAAAAGAACATCAGGAGGTGAGGAAATATTCGGAAGTGGTGCTGGGAATGACAGAATGACTCTAATAACGATAACTGGAGGGGAGAGGCTGGTAAAGAAAGTAACAATAACAATGGTGTGAGCAGCCAGGGTTCAAGGATGGAGCAGTCCCTGGACTAGCATAAGCCCTACCTAAGTTACTGTCTGTCTTTTTCACTTCTTTTTCTCCAATGAAGGAAGCCCTAAGACTTACAGCTTTTCCGCTCAGGCTCATGTGAGAACATGCTGCAGACTATCCTCAGGATGTTCACTCTTGCAGGAGGTGGACAGCCTACAGAAACACCTGGGCAACACTGTCAGTGTGGAACTGGATGCTGCTCCAGGCCTGAACCTTGCCACCACCATGAATGAAATGAGGCGGAAGTATGAAGTGATAGCCCAGGAGAACCTTCAGAAGGCCAAAGAGCAGTTTGAGAAACAGGTAATAGCATAATTCTGAAGGGTAAGCAAATGTGTAGATGCGGTCATTAAAAAAAAAAAAAAAAAAAGATAACTCGTTTTCTTTACTTTCTCTCCTTACTCATTTCGTTTTCATTTTTGGAACTTTAGACTCAAGCGCTGCAGCAGCAAGTCACACTGAGCAGTGAAGAGTTAAAAGAAACTGAGGTTCACGTAAAGGAGCTGAGACGCACCTACCAGAACCTGGAGATAGAACTGCAGTCCCTCCTCGGTCTGGTAAAGCACGTCTAACTTCCCACTCTCAATGCAGTGTGTGCTTACTGAGTGCCTGTGGGAAGAAGCCTGGAGATGCAGAAACCTCTAGGAAATAACCCCTCTTCCCTGCGGAGCTGGCAGGGAAACAGGCCAAAGCAGTGGTTATAATTAAATCACAGAAGGAAAACCAGGACAAGAGCAATGTGCAGCAGGGATGCAGGGGAACAAGGAGATCTGGAGACTTCACACAGAGAGTGGCATTTCAACTAGATGGGAAAACCTGAGATGACTCTGTAGTTGGAGAAGAGGGGTAAAGACATTCCAGGCTAAGCAGATCAGTCAGCTCCTGATAGAATTACGCTATGTCAACAACCCCCAAATCACAGTGGCTTACCACAACACTACATCCGTCACGGGTTGGCTGCAGCTCTGCTCCGTGACATTTCCACTGTAGGGGTAAGGCTAAGGGGTAAGAGACCCTGGCCAGGGCATGCCAGTGCTGGAGCAGAAAGAAAAGACCAATGGCCAGACCATGTGACAGCTCCTAAAGCTTCTCCTCAGAAAAGGCATTTATCAATTTCACCTGGATTTCATTAGCCCAAGAAAGTCACATGACCAAGCCTGGTGTCCATGGGATGAGGAAATCTAATCCTCCTCTTGGAGGGGCACCACAAATCACAGGGAGAGGAGGCAAATACTGAGAACAAGAATATAATACACAAGTAAGAGAACAGCATGAAGCTAAAAACAAACAAAAGAGCCCTAGAGGTCATAGCAGCTGGCTGAGTTTGCCTGGATGGAAAGAGTGGGATAAAGCTAGAAATAGGAATCATGCCCACAGTGACCAGCTGTGGGAATTCCCCTCAAAGAAATTAAAATCGAACCACCTCTTAAGTCTTCAACTAAGAAACATTCACTTTTTCTTGTGCTTATAGAAAGAAACTTTGGAGCACACACTAGAGGACACCAAAGATCGTTACAGTAGAAAACTGGCCACCATCCAGGGAGTAATGGACAACCTAGAAGCCCAGCTGGTGCAGATTAGGATGGATACAGAACGCCAGAGCAATGAATACAATATCCTCTTTGACATAAAGACCCGGCTTGAGCAGGAAATTGCTACTTACCGCCGCCTTCTGGAAGGAGATGTCATCAAGTAAGGCTCTTAGAATCAAGGGATATGTGCCAGGGTCTACATGCTGTGCTATACCCTGTCACTCATTCCCCAGCACCAATGCAATCCCTAGCACAATAGCAATTACACACACACCACCAACAACAAAACAAAAATATACCAAAAGTACGCCCAGCCCCAAAATACCAGGTACAGCCTTTATACTTGAGGTCATGAGTAGGGCTGACTTAGGAGATAGTTATACAGTCAGTAAACGATACACATTGTGCTTTTGCTAATTTTTATGATTAATACATAATTGGAAGTACAATAACTTTTTTTAATTTATTTACTTGTCAGAGAGAGAGAGAGCAAGAGAGCGAGCACAGGCAGGCAGAGTGGCAGGCAGAGGCAGAGGGAGAAGCAGGCTCCCTGCCGAGCAAGGAGCCCGATGTGGGACTCGATCCCAGGACGCTGGGATCATGACCTGAGCCGAAGGCAGCTGCTCAACCAACCGAGCCACCCAGGCGTCCCGGAAGTACAATAACTTTTAAAAATTCTCCTTGAGAGGTCACGAAATGAACAACAGGTTTGTGGGAGTCAGTTTGAGAATCATCAGTGTTGCCACAGCAACCGTCTTCAACTACCACACCCAAGAAACTCAGTAAGAGAACATAAGATTTAAACCTCCACTGTAATTTTTTATTTTAATTACAAAAGCTTCTAGTATAGCATAAACAGGTCATTTTTGAAACTGTATATATATACATACATGTCAAACTGAAAAGTAAGAAACTCAAGTTCAAAGTAACAAGCATGGTAAGAGTGGAAAAAATACAAACAGCATTAAGACACACATCACACAGACTTTATTTTGAAACAGAAAAGGCAGGACAGTCCTTCATTTGCAACATGGCAATAACACCTTTTCCTGTTTCTTTTTCCTTTCTCTTTTTTTTCTTTTTCTCTTCTTTAAACAAAACAAAACAAAACAGAACTACAGAAGATGAGTTAAGCATCTCAGAGGAGAAAGGTGAGTATTCGAATTTCACGTGTTTCCTGTGAGACCGACTACTCAGTAGCTTACCACTTATCAAATGACACTGGTGAAAAGTAAAGAGAGATTAGTTCTCAGGAGAGCAGATATTACCATAGGGATTCTGAAAATCTGGTGCATTACATAAAGAAACCCCCAACATGGGAAGTTTGTCACACTCCCACAACAGGGTGATTTTCTTGGTCCAAGTTATTACTGTCCTGAGACATCCTGGGATCCTGAAAAGGGAGAAAAAAAAAAAAAGATGAAAAAGTGCAGTTGGCTTAATTCAATATTGTATATTTCTCTTTGGGGAGGGAGCAGAAAATTTGTGAGTTGGGGGACAGTGGCATATTTTCTGCATTTATTTATAAACTGGGCAAGATTAAGAAAAAGAATGGGTTTCTTTTTCTTTTAAGAAAAAAAAATGTATAAAATAATAAAGATTTAGAGTTGAATATTATACACCAGCAGAATCATGTTCCCAAGTTAACATTTTATACTTAAATCCAAACTCAGATATAAAGAGAAAAAGGAAGATTATGACAGTCGTGCAAGAAGTGGTGGATGGCAAGGTTGTATCATATAAAACCAACGAGGTGGAAGAAGATTTGTAAACGGCTGACCAGAGACGCCGCTGAGGGTTTGAAAGAAACACAGCTGTAATTTCTGGTCGCTGTAAGACAGCAGCCATAAGACAGCGCCATTAGTGCTCTATGGTAATCAGAAGGGGACAAAAGCCCATTGATCAGTCTCTGAAATTGAATATAAATTGTTTTACTTAAGAAGATGCAAATCGGGGCACCTGGGTGGCTCAGTGGGTTAAAGCCTCTGCCTTCAGCTCAAGTCATGATCCCAGGATCTTGGGATCAAGCCCCTTGCTCAGCAGGGAGCCTGCTTCCCCCTCTCTCTCTGCCTGCCTCTCTGCCTCCTTGTGATCTCGCTCTCTGTCAAAAAAATAAATAAATAATCTTAAAAAAAAAAAAAAGATACAAATCGCCTACAAAAATGAAATCCAATGAGCACTAGATCATTTAAAACATCATTACCACCATCTTCACCATGAAACACATTAATTATAAGCTAGAAACCACCTAACAGCAATTCATTAATGTTCCTGAAAATTTCAGCACACCTGAATTACACTAAACTTCACGGAGTAGAAGAGTCCCTAAAAACTGCAAATAAACTGCTCTAATTTTTCCTGTTTCTGAATTACAAAATCTCCAGTCAGAGGCCCTTGGATTCTTAAATGAGCCAATTTCTTGGTTAATTTCATTGGATTTTTAATATTGGTACAATCCTGCTAGTTTTGAGTTACATCTACATTTTTTTCCATTGTTTCTACTGCCTTTTAAAACAGGGATGAACCTTGAAAAAGCAATGCATAGTGAGCAAAGTCAGACACAAAAAGATGCAGACTGTATTCCCACCCATTTTGCATTTCAGTGTGCAGTAACCACCTTGCAAATATTTACAGGAAAAAACCATTTTGCCCTCTTTCATTGTATTCTAGTAAATTAAGAACTTGAATTTAAATTTTGATATATAAGTTTTTAAATAAATAGGATTTTGAGTGTGATTATATTGAAAATAATGTTATTCATTTATGTATAATAACATCTATCATTTATTGAGCAAAGACTTACTATGTGCTAAGCACTATGCCAGACATTTTATATGCATTTCTCATTTAATCCTCATAGTAACTCCATGAAGTAGAAGCTATTAGGTTGAATCATATGAACTTGCCAATATGTAATCATTTTTTACTTTTTTAAAAAAATACTATTTCTGGGGCGCCTGGGTGGCTCAGTGGGTTAAGCCTCTGCCTTCAGCTCAGGTCATGGTCTCAGGGTCCTGTGATCAAGCCCTGCATCGAGCTCTCTGCTCATCGGGAAGCCTGCTTCCCCCTCTCTCCCTGCCTACTTGTAATATCTCTCTCTCTGTCAAATAAATAAAATCTTTAAAAAATAGCTATTTCATATGGTTTGACCTTATTCTAATCTCCCCATTTTACAAATGAGGATTATATATGAAGACACGAAATAGGTACTCTACGAAAGTTAGAGTTACCAAGTAATGGAGGCAAGACTGAACCTTAGGACTGTTTGTCTAAAGTCATGATACCCTTTTAAGCAATTAATTACATGACAATTATAGAGTTACACCTGAAATGAGCATGTTTCTCCTTACAGCATTTGCTGTTTTCTGACTACCATTTTCACTAGCCAGAGACAACACCCAAAAGTCACAAATGTGGTCCAGCCAGCATCCCACGACTGGATTTACAACTTTTGTCAGAAAAAATTATTATCTTCACCCATTCTCATTCCTTTACTTTTTTTTTAAGATTTTATTTATTTATTTGACACACACAGAGAGATCACCAGTAGGCAGAGAGGCAGGCAGAGAGAGAGGAGGAAGCAGGCTCCCTGCTGAGCAGAAAGCCCGATGCGGGGCTTCATCCCAGGACCCCAGGATCATGACCTGAGCCGAAGGCAGAGGCTTTAACCCACTGAGCCACCCAGGCGCCCACTTTGCTTTTCAAAGTAAAGAGGTTCGCTCTCGTTTTTCTCTTAATTTCTTTCCAAGTCACTCAGGTTAGTAAACTGCTTTTAAAGATGTTAAGAACTTTTGGAAGTGAATTCTTTTTCTCCTACCAAAATACAGTGCAGAACAGTCTGTAACTCCAACATGCAAGTGCCAGAGACTGAGTCTAATTAGTAAAAAAACCTGCAGGAAGTGGGTTTGAAATTCACTAGGCACGACCATCGTCAAGATAATCATTGCCTTTTGCCATAGACAATAATGACACTTTGTTCAAAAGCAGATTTTTTTTAAAGATTGTATTTATTTATTTCACAGAGAGAGAGAGGGATCACAAGTAGGCAGAGAGGCAGGCAGAGAGAGAGGGGGAAGCAGGCTCCCTGCTGAGCAGAGAGCCCGATGTGGGGCTGGATCCCAGGACCCTGGGATCATGACCTGAGCTGAAGGCAGAAGCTTTAACCCACTGAGCCACCCAGGCACCCACAAAAGCAGATGATTTTTAACTGAATTTCCTATCATAAAAAATGAAAACTAATCCTTGCCTTTCAGTCGATCTCTAGTTTCTTCCAAGTAATCTTTCCAAGAAAGTAGGTGAGGCCATATATACGGTTCTATCACCGGTTCTACCAGTAGAGACTGTGTGAAAGTAAAGTGTTAATCTCTGTATCTATACTTCTTATACGAGCTAGGAAACAGAACAGCATGATCCTATTTCTGACAGGTCCATGGAAGATTCGTAGTCCTTTTTGTTTTAATTTATTTATTTGACAGAGATCACAAGTAAGCAGAGAGACAGGCGGGGCGGGGCAGTGGGGGGGGAAGCAGGCTCCCCACTGAGCAGAGAGCCCAATGTGGGGCTCGATCCCAGGACCCTGAGACCATGACCTGAGCCGAAGGCAGAGGCCCAACCCACTGAGCCACCCAGGTGCCCCAGATTCATAGTCCTTAAATATAGGTCTTGTTATCACACATAGAATCATTATCAGTAAATTTCATGACCTTATACAAAATCATCAGTGCACAAATGGACCCATCAATCTCAGAGAAAAACCCTAGAGGTGACACTAGGTTGGAAAGAACTACTTTCTCTGGCCTTAATTAACTACATCTACACAGAGCCTTGTAATATCTAAAAAGAATGCCATGGAATGATATAAAATCAAAACTTGACCAGTGGACACCCTCTGCTCTCATCCTCACGAAGTTGGTGGCAGTCTCAAATAACAAATCCAACTTAAAGCACAGGTTAGTGATTTTAATCTCCCTCCAAACATTTGTTTTCTCCCCTAGACTCACTTCCAAGACTCACCTTCCCAGGAAAGGGAAGATTCCAAGATTCCTTCTCCTCTCTCACCATAGGCAACCCTCCCTGCCTTTGAGAACACTGAGCCCTGGAGTCCAGAACTCACCCTCAAGCATGACCACCAGGGTCTTTTTTCCTCCTCATTTCAAAAGCACAGCATACAATGTCAGTAGCCCAATATTCTTTTACTCACAGGATCTTCAAATGTTATTGAAAGCAAAAGTGAAAGGTGTTTGGGACCCAGTGATCAGTGAATTTCAGGAAGTGGAAGGTCTGCTTTAATGGAAAGAACTCAGGTGGAAAATCCTGTCATCAAAGAGCAGGAAACTAACCAATGTGACATTAGAAGATGGGCATATGTTTTACTTAATAAATCAAAAGATTTACAAATACCACATAAATAACTGTCTCTATCTTGAGTATTCTTTAAACTCTACAGAGAGGGAAGTCATGACTCTTGAGCAGTTCCCCCTTTCTCATTTTCCTCTGTGCCTAGACTTACATAATCACTTTACCACCAAAGCCCAAGATTGTATCTGTTTTCTATATTCCCACCCTCCTATATTTTTATAGCTGTCAGAGAAAATTATTTTCACTTCTAAAAACTCTAAAATACAGGTTTTATTATTTAACTTAGCCCTCCCTTCCAAAAAACAGCCACTGAAGAAGAAACATCTCTCTTTTCAACTTCTGAAGTTGCGGTCCATTCATAATCGGATTCAGAATAAATCTTAGTCAAAGCATACCAGCAAATTAGAGCAAAGTCACTCTCAAATGAAATGAATTTTAAATGACACATTCAAACTTATTAAGAATGAAGTTCTTTCAAGTGAAATAACTCCAGAAGTACAAGGATGAAGCTCAGCCAAACACTAGGCTAAGACTCAGGATAAAAAAATTAACATAGTCCCTACCTGAGAAACTTACAGTCTAGGATGACAAATAATATGTATAGAAACACGAAGGAATAATATATAAACATAATGTATAGATACTGAGCAAAATTATTTAAAATGTACACATAGGTATCAGAGGTGGAAAGTATTTATATTTCAGCACAAAATCAGTTCCAAGTTCAAGAATTCCAGTTAATCATATTCCCATATTATGTGATGACACTAAGCTACAAGCTTGGATTGGGTACATCTCCTCAAGTCTGTAAGCAAGTAAGAGCCTGTTTCATTTCTATGGCAATAATAATGGAATTATCCTTGAAGGCAGGGGAAAGGGGGAAATCCTGCTTATAACTAATTATTAATGACCATAATGTCAAGTTCCTGTGCAGGAAGTACAAGCTGAACTAGTACTTTACATGATCTCTGACAATGCGGTTACATGTAAAAAGTACAACTAAAACTACATTTGCCCATGTATTTGTGGGATCTCACGGGTGGTGTCATTCTTTGGGCCTCAGCCTGAAGACTGAGAAACACAATTCAAGGAGAAAAGCAATTCAAGGAGACAAGCTAAGCTCCTGGTTGATGTGCAGGGCAAAATCCAGTCTCGTGACTGGAGGGGTCAGAGTGACGCTCTACTCTTTCTGTTTTCACTGTGAGAAGGAGGGTTGTCTTGTCTATAAAAGGCACTGCAGCCTGAATCCTGTCTTCACCACCTCCTGGCTGTGTGGTTTGAAATAAGTCATTGCCACCCTCAGATTGCTTATTTGGAAAAATGGGAGCAAAGTATCCTACTTAAGAAGTGGCCACAAAGGTTAAAGATAATGTCTGCGGTTTACCTAACCCGGTGTCCACAACACGGTAAGCACACTATCACTATCAACAATTCGAACAAGGACAAGCTCAAACAAAACGCTTGTAATATACATTAAAGGAATCTTTGCTAAAAATTTCCATATGAGGCTGGGATTGAGCCCCGCATCGGGCTCTCTGCTCAGCGGGGAGCCTGCTTCCTCCTCTCTCTCTGCCTGCCTCTCTGTTCATTAGTGATCTCTGTCTGTCAAATAAACATAAACAAAATCTTTTAAAATTAAAAAAAAAAAAAAAAGAAATCCCATTGGCTTGCTCCTTGTGATGTGTATAGGCTGGGGAAAAATATGTCCCTTCATGTGTGTCCCTTCTACAGTAAGGTAGAAGGAAGCTGGAATTGGATTTCACCTGGGGTTCACCATTTCTATCCCTGGAAAAATAAATAGATAGATAGATAAATAGATAGATAGATAGGGTCACACAGTTCTTCTGCTTGCCAGAATTGATACTGCGTATTCCCTAGAGAGGCCTGACATGGGCTTTGGGTACAAGTCCTCTGCACTTGCTCCCACATCACCACAGGGCACTGCTAGCACCAGCTCAAGACTGTTCACAGGCTTAAAGCACCAGCCTCACTTTCTGGGAAGCTAGAGTCAAGGCAGAGAATATCTGGATATTAGAGTAGGGGACAGGGGTTGAGAGTGAGAGGAGTAATGGAATTTTAATATACAAAAAAATCAATTGCATTTTGATACATTAGCAATGCTGGGGGTTGAGCAGTGAACAATCAGACTCCTGATTTCACAGAGTTTACTAAGAAGGTAATTCTCATGTAGAGGAAGAGCTGCATAATATAATAATATTCTACTCAATATTCTACTCAATATTCTACTCAAAAACAGCACTTTTCAATGTTTAAGGGGTCCTCTTTCTGAATCAGAAAAAAAGAAACCATGTAACATCCTAATCCTAATCCGAGATTTTAAAATCCTTGAGAGCTCAAATTTCTCTATCAATCTGGAAAATGCATTTTTTTAATTTCAAAGATTTTAGTTATTTATTTGACAGAGAGAGAGCACGCACCCACAAGCAGGGTGAGCAGAAGAGAGAGAAGCAGGCTCCCCGCTGAGCAGGGAGCCCAAGGCAGGGCTCGATCCCAGGACCCTGAGATCATGACCTGAGCCAAAGACAGACGATCTACTGACCGAGCCACCCAGGCGCCCCTTGGAAAACGCAATTATTCCCCCACCTTCCACCAGTGCATTTTACAACTGCTTCTGAAGCTATATTCCACTGGAATATAGACTAGATCATGGTCGGATGGTTTACATTCAGTTTTCTAAAGGAAAAAGTAGGAAATATGAGTGAAGAACATTAAGAAGCTCAAGGCTGAGGATGACATACGATTAATTTACCCATTTAACAATCACTCATTGCTTTCCCACAGTGCATAAAACACTGCACAATGCAGAGAATACAAGCAATGGAATAATCTGGAAGAGAAAATTTCTTGTGACAACCTATATCTACTCCACCCAGATTTCCTTTTCATATAACAAATATGTAATGGGCATAATTATTCAATCATTTCTATACTAATGAGTTTTCAGTATGCATAAATCATTTACTGGTTGAGCTCGTCAAAAAATGGGGGGCATGATATTTTGAGTGGAGAGAGTGAACTTTTCAACTGCAACACCCATTTCATGACCTATAAAAGGGCAACCTTTCTGCGGTGCTGACACTGCTTCCTCTCAGGTTGTGGCCCCCTCCCCTGGGCTGTGGATCTCTCAAGCAACACGATGTCCCTCTCAGTGCGCACCTCTGGGCTGCCCCGGCGGCTGTCTTCCCAGAGTGGGACATCAGGCAGAGCCAGGGGCACATCTGCTTCCCTTGTTGGCAGTAGCTATGGGGGGAGCACCTTTGGCTTTGGGGACAGCTGTGGGGGAGGCTTTTCTGCTGCTTCCATGTTTGGTTCTAGCTCTGGCTTTGGTGGTGGCTCTGGAATTTCCCTTGCAGGAGGTCTGGGCACTGCTTATGGGGGAACATTGGGAGGTGGCTCTGGAGCCCTGGGGGGTGGCTTTGGAGGCCTGGGGGGTGGCTTTGGAGGCCTGGGGGGTGGCTTTGGAGGTCTGGGAGGTGGCTTTGGTGGCCTGGGAATTGGATTTGGGGGAAGCCCAGGAGGTGGTGGTGCTGTAGGAATTCTCTCTGGCAATGATGGAGGCCTTCTTTCCGGATCAGAAAAGGAAACCATGCAAAATCTTAATGACAGATTGGCTTCCTATCTGGATAAGGTTCGAGCTCTAGAAGAGGCTAATACTGAGCTAGAAAACAAAATTCGAGAATGGTATGAAACACGAGGATCTGGGACTGGAGACCCCGGGTCACAGAGTGATTACAGTAAATACTATCCCTTGATCGAAGACCTCAGGAATGAGGTAATGATGTGGTTTCTGGAGGGGCTTTGGGAATTTTTTTTTATTTTTTTGCTATTATAATATTTTACAATGATAAACCATCTAAAGCTTATGGTATTTTTCAATTTGGCTTTATCTGGAACAATTTCTCATCTCAAGATACTTAGTTTCATTTTATCACTTATCATAAAGTGACTGTATTTCCACTAACTTTCTGCAAAAAATGTTTCTCAATTTTTAAATAAAATACTGTAAATGTTTTCTTATAAAAAGTTAAACTGCCTTAAATTCTTAATAAAATAGCATGTTAACATCACCTAAAAATTTCTTCTCAGGTGCACTTGTATAATACTAGTATCTTACAACCTCATTTTGTATGTTTCCCCCTATTTGCCAGATCATTTCTGCCAGCATTGGAAATGCCCAGCTCATCCTGCAGATCGACAATGCAAGACTGGCTGCAGAAGACTTCAGAATGAAGTGAGTAGAACAAAAGAAAAACTAATGATAATTGATGTGTCTCATCATTTCTTCTTATTCCCTATTTTCCTGCCTGTGTTGATGGCAAACATTTTAAACCCTCTGCAGTATGTAGGCTCCACACATTTGTTGTTTTGGTAAATTTACACTGGGCATTCTAGGAAGAAAGCAAATTCAAATAGTTCATATTACATGTCCTTAATTATAAGCTACTTACACCTAGGACTATGATCACCACCATGCTTATAATTTGCTTTTGGATCATAGTGTAACATGATATTTACACCAATGTTCTAAACCACAATCTTCCATGTATCAAAATTACTTAATAATGTTTTTTACCTAGAAGTGAAATTATCTTTTTCCTGATGATACACACCACTAAAATATTAACCATACATCTATTTTTATATTCCTTCCTCCTCTCCCATATTCCACCCTCCCACACATAAGATAGAAACACTAGGGGCACCTGGGTGGCTCAGTGAGTTAAAGCCTCTGCCTTCGGCTCAGGTCATGATCCCAGGGTGCTGGGATCGAGCCCCGCATCGGGCTCTCTGCTCGGCAGGGAGCCTGCTTCCTCCTCTCTCCCTGCCTGCCTCTCTGCCTACTTGTGATCTCTGTCTGTCAAATAAATAAATAAAATCTTAAAAAAAAAAAAAAAGATAGGAACACTAATGCTCATTTTGCGGCACAAAATCTCCATGCAGGATGTTGCCGTGGTGATGATCCTTGATCTTGATAAAAGCTATCAGAGAAGTATCAGCATCTTAGATTAAATCATGAATAAAAGCTAAGCAAAAAAAAAAATTATTTATTTTCAACTGCTTTTAGGATTCCATCAGAAACTCCACCTGGAGAGCGGCTCTTACTGTTTACAGCCAGGGCAGCCAGTCAGAGGGGAAACTGCCCCCTGGGATGCAGGGCTACTGAGGCTCATTGATGGGAGAGAAGTCTCATCTCACAATTTTTTCACTTCTCTCCAGCTAAGCAGTAAACTATTATGAAAAAAAGGAAAGAAAAATGTTAAAAAGGAAACAGGGCATCATACATTACAATGCTGCCACTTCTACCTAATCACCCAGGACACTAAGCTACCCTGAGGATGATGGCAGGGGGCTTATTCAAACGGGTACGTTTAATCCGAAAACTGTTTTTGCGCTTGGTTTTCAGGTATGAGAACGAGCTGGCCCTGCACCAGAGCGTGGAGGCCGACATCAATGGCCTGCGCCGAGTCCTGGACGAGCTGACCCTGACCAGAGCCGACCTGGAGATGCAGATCGAGAACCTAACAGAAGAACTGGCCTACCTGAAAAAGAACCATGAAGAGGTAGGCAGATTTCTAAGCGCTTTTTCCCTCCCAAATCCAAAAATTACAATTTCAAATGGACAAATCTAGAGTTAGAACAGATAATAGAGGACACAGGACACCCCGGTTAAATTGGCCATTTGTTTTGAATTTCTGGGTGTGTGTATGTGTGGTGGTGGTGGTGGGATTGATGGAGGTTCCCACTGAAGTTTAACAGATTAGAGGTGCTTTCTGGTTTTGTCGTGTTCATCATTAGATAAGGACAACCAGAATTTTAATTGTCCAAATTCAGTGATTTCTAAAGACATAGTATTTTTAAAGTTTAAAAACAGAAGTCTGTCAGTAATACATAATGTTATATACATTTGAGAAACTGGTTATGCCCAGTGTAAAACACACAATGAACTCTGGTAAGCCACACAGTATAGAAAAAGCTGGTGTATAAACAGACATTAATCAAGACCCTGGCAATGGGCTTCTATAGAGCTTTTTATTCGAATTCAACTATTCAACTATGGTACAAACAGTATGCAAGCCTTGACACTACCTGCAGCCCCAATTTGGCAGCTGTGGTTAAAACCTCACTGCATCTTTTCCACCAGGCTTTCCCTTCTTTGTAAAGGCCCTCGACCTCCAAGAAGCAGGGCCAACTCACCCATTTGCCATGATAGGCACAGCCCCTAGGGCCCATGGCAAGTTTAGGGACCCAAGACAATGTCTAAACTCTTTTAAATTAAAAGAAAAATTGTGAATTTCTAGGTTAAAAAAAAAGTTTTAATGTATTATGCCAGTCACCAACGTGGTCATAAAATATAACGTTTAATTTCTTTTCTGTTGGAAGAGACCCACGAAGGTTATAATGGGCCTCTGTGCCCCTCTCTTTCATTCGCTGTCCCCAGGAGCTCCAAAGCTTCCGGGCAGGCGGCCCAGGGGAGATCAGCGTGGAAATGGACGCTGCTCCCGCGGTGGACCTCACCAGGCTCCTCAACAACATGAGGGCGCAGTACGAAGCCATTGCTGAGCAGAATCGTAAGGACGCAGAGGCCTGGTTCATTGAAAAGGTACCACAAGCAAAAATGAAAGGCTTTGCCACATTTGCAGAAAAGACCCACGGGAGCAGCGTGCACTCACATCCCTTTACCCCTCTTTGCCGTGTCAGAGTGGGGAGCTCAGGAAGGAGATCAGCACCAACACGGAGCAGCTTCAGTCCAGCAAGAGCGAGGTCACTGACCTGAGGCGCGCGGTTCAAAACCTGGAGATAGAGCTCCAGTCCCAGCTGGCCACGGTAGGGCGCACACACACAGCATCACTTCAGCTTCCAAAGAAAACGGGCATCCACGCTGGTAAGGCCATTGGCCAGCTGCCTTCCTCTTAACAGTCCTCTCCGTTGTTCTGTCTGTGCCATTTCCCACCCATGTGCAGAAGAAATCCCTGGAGGTCTCGCTGGCCGAAGTGGAGGGCGACTACTGCGGCCAGCTGTCCCAGGTCCAGCAGCTCATCAGCAGTCTGGAGGAGCAGCTGCTCCAGGTGCGCGCCGACACCGAGCACCAGAACGCCGAGCACCAGCGGCTGCTGAACGCCAAGGCCCGCCTGGAGCTGGAGATCGAGACCTACCGCCGCCTCCTGGACGGGGAGGCCCAACGGTGAATAGACAGGTTCAAATAGGTTGAAAATAACTTCAGCAGCTGACCAACTGTGGTCACCTGATGCGCTTGGGACAACAGAAGTAAGGGTTCTTTCGCTGATGGAAAATACCACATCTCCTAACGATATGCCTTAGATGTATTCAAGTTCTATACTTTGCAAAGTATTGTCACCCATTATCTTACTTGATCATTCATAAAATGCTGGGATAATGGCACCACAAACAGAGGTGTACCACTAATGAGCACTAGAGAAGTCCCCCATTGGTGTTCGGAGATCAGTGCCTCAATGCGAAGAATGACACATCACACAATAGCCACTCAAATCACCTCACAGCCTCCTGCGGTGAACGTTCCCTAAGCAGCAGCAGCCTGGACTGGGGGAGAGCCCAGGGCTATCAATCAGGAAATCTAAGTTCTGAGATCAGACCTTCCCTTAATTGCCAGTTTGCTTCACTTAGGGAGCCTGTTTTAGGCAAGGTTTGAAAACAAAGGTCCACTGCACTGATGTCTCTCAGGGTGCACTATTTACTCATTGCTCATCAAGAAATTTAGAATTTCTATTTAGCGATAGTTTTATGTACACTGTTAGCTTAAATAGCAAACTCTCTATTTCTCCTCCTCCCAGAAAGCATCATGTGGTATCACCTCCCTTGTTTTCTTTACAGTGACGGTTTCGATGAAACTTTATATGTGACAGAGTCCAGACCTCAAACCCAATCGATCGGTTCCTCTAAAGGTATGTAGATTCCCTAAGAATCACTTACAGTAAGTCAGAATCACACTAATTAATAACTAAAATGAGATCTCTTAAATATTGCAGTATTATTAATAATTTAAGGTATATTTGCATTCTGAGCCAAGAAAAAATATTTATGCATTCCTGCAGAAAAATGAGTAGACTGTACCGTAGTAAAACTTCTGGCAAGTCCAGAGGGAAAACAATCTACTCTATGAAGAAATGTTATGAGCATCATAACCAGTTTTTAAATTAAAAAAATATATTTTTTCATTTCTGCATAAGACACTGAATATATTTTATTTTCGCTAAATAAAATCCATTAGTTTAGAATGCAAAAGTCACTTTTGAAAGTTTAAATTAGGGGCGCCTGGGTGGCTCAGTGGGTTAAAGCCTCTGTCTTTGGCTCAGGTCATGATCTCAGGGTCCTGGGATCGAGCCCCGAATAGGGCTCTCTGCTCAGTGGGGAGCCTGCTTCCCCCTCTCTCTCTGCCTGCCTCTCTGCCTACTTGTGATCTCTGTCTGTCAAATAAATAAATAAAATCTTTAAAAAAAAAAAGAAAGTTTAAATTAGATGGACTCTATCTGCCAATACCTCAACAACCAACTTTGGATGAATATGTGAAACACTAACTCTTGCCCCTTTATTCCATTTTTATCTTTAGACCAAACTAAATCCCGGAAAATCAAGACAATTGTGCAGGAAGTGGTGAATGGTGAAGTGGTCTCATCTCAGGTTCAAGAAGAACTAATGTAAAATTTCACAAGATCTGCCCCATGTTTGGTTCCTTAGGAACAGGAAATTTATAAGTAGAAATTGTTCCTTTCAGAGTAAGATACTATATTAGTTCAATTATATTTTAGTCTGTTTCATTTTTCTTGGATTCCCTATTCACTTTGAGTCCCTTTTGCTCTTTTAATTACAAGTCACAGTAGCCATGTCGGTCTTTATGACAAACCCAAATCACCTCACATCTTTCTGGATCCAGTGTAGTCTTCTAATAAACTTTCCCTTGGTGACCTGGAACATATCTTAATCACAGGACTTTGATCAAGTAGTACTGTTTTAGTAGAGTTCAATAAAAGATGAATGGCAATAATATGAAATATGTACCTTCTTGATTCCAACAATAATGTCAAGAGCATAGACGGAGGTTTGTAAAATACTAATAGGAACGTAGATAAACACTGAGATGAAGATGTCGAGGCTGAAGATTAAGTTAAGAAGATTCTTTTAGAAGTTCTGTCCTTGGGGTGCCTGAGTGGCTCAGTCGTTAAGCGTCTGCCTTTGGCTCAGGTCATGATCACGGGGTCCTGGTATCGAGCCCCACAGCAGGCTCCCTGCCCAGTGGGAAGCCTGCTTCTCCCTCTCCCACCTCCCCCACTTGTGTTCCCTCTCTTGCTGTCTCTCTCTCCGTCAAATAATATTTAAAAAAAAAAAAAAAAAAAACGTATGTCCTTTTTACATCAGCCCATCAAGTTTACAGCAAAATTACATTGTCCACTAGGGGATAACAGTTGTCCTGTTCATTTTCTAGGACCTTCTTTCATTCAGTCAAGAAACACTTTCAGAACCCCTACAGTGTGGAAGACTGGAGACTCAAAGATGAGTAAGATAGGGTCCCTGCCTGGAGGAGCTCACAGGTGAGGGTAGAGATAGCCATCTACCAGGAATACAGAGAGACAGGGCACACAGAAGTTCATGGGACTCATGGAGGAAGAAGTGAACAATTTGTCAGGAGGCAACTAATTGCTTCATTCAACCATCAACCAGGCAGGGGCTCCTGGGTGGCTCAGTAGGCTGGCCGTCCAACCTTTGATTTTGACTCGGGTTGTGATCTCAGGGTCCTGGGATTGAGCCCTGAGTCGGGCTCTGCAGAGCAGAGTCTACTTGAGATCCTCTTTTTCCTTCTCCTTCTACCCCTCCCCACACACACATGGACGCTCACTCTCTTTCTCTCTCTGTCTCTAATTAATTAATTAATTAATTAATTAATTAATTTTTAAAAAGAAACCAACCAGGCAGAGAAGAGGAAAGGGAAGAGAGGAACATAGGTGAAAAAACACAAGGTTATAAACAAACAGTGGTTTTGATCTCCTTTCTCCTTTCTGGCACTGGTGAAGCCCAGAGTGGGTTTCTGTTGGGGTGTATTGGACCCACAAGTCAATAACAGATGTCATGTTCTGGGTTGTGGCAGAAGGTGGCCAAAGTCTAAGCCTGAGTAGATGGGGGTTCAATCTGGATTGGCAAATTCAAAACCCTAAAAGGAAAAATGAGAACAGGATTTAATGATTAAGAGCCTGCGCTCTAAAGCCAAACTGGGTTTAGATCCTGGCTCTGCCACTTCATAGCAAGTAACCTAATCTCTGTGGGCCTCAGTTTCCTGATCTTTGAAGTGGGTGGGTTTTGTGGAGATTAAATTAGGTAATGTACATAAAGCACTGGGAGCAGTCTCTGGCACCTAACAAGTACTCAGTACTTGCATTCTATTATTACTTAGCGTATGGAACAAAAATGGGATGCAGAAACCAGGGGAACTGATGAGCAAGGAGTGTCAAAGGAAGCAGAAAGGAGGGGGAGGAGTCACGCAAGCCTGGAGGAATTCCCTCGCTGAGTGCAAAAACCCATGGAAGGTTATTATGCCATTTTAGCTGACTTGCTTCAGAATGCAGCTTTCTGAAGTCACACTTCCTTTTAATATTTGCTAGTGGTTTCCAGTGCTCCGTTTATCTCCCTGTATTATGCACAGCAGTTCAACTCTCTGCCTAGCTCTCCCCTTCTAGAACATGTCATAGGAGAACCTTACCTTTTAGACCCAAAGAGATTATCAAGGTCTTTTCCTGAATAAAGTCCACACCCCCCAAGTAAAAAAGAATGCCCCTTTTCTGGCACTCAAAAGTGGCTGCGAACAGTAACTGTTTCAAATTACATCTGTCTTCCTTATAACTGCATCTGAATTGTATGAGACTCAAAAGAGAAAGGGGTTTTGCACAAGGATAAACCCGGTTTATTGGTTCTTAGCTACTTAGTTTCTCAGCATTCCTTTCTTTTGGAAGCATTTCTTCACTGGGCTCCCCAAGATAATACCTCACTTGCCACGTTTTCTCAGACTCTTCTTTGTGAGCTCTGAATGTTGGCCCAATCTTCCCACTTATCCTCTCTTTATATACTCATTCTCTAAGTGATCTTAACTAACCCCATCATTCTAAAATAAACACCTATAGCCTTACTGTGGTGGTCATTTCACAATACACACAAATATTGATTCATTATGCTGTATACTTGAAACTAATAAACATTATGCCTCAATAAAAAAACAAAGTAACCTTCCATGCATTGATAACTTCTTGTGGTAGTATCCAAGATGGCCCCAGGGACCCACCTCCTGGTACTCATGCTCCTATGTATAGTCCCCTCCCACAATGAATAGAATAGATCTACTGAAGAAGTGGACTGTGTGTGATTTTCAAGGTTAGGTCGATAAAGCATTTCAATTCTGGGGCACCTGGGTGACTCAGTAGATTAAGTGTCTGACTCTTGATTTCAGCTCAGGTCAATGATCTCAAGGTCATGAGATCAAGGCTCATGTTGGGGTCTGCGCTCAGGCTGGAATTTGCTTGAGATTCTCTCTTTCCCTTCCCCCTCACCCCACCCCGGTCACACCGAGCTCTCTCTCTCAAAATAAATAAATGAATAAATCTTAAAAAAAAAAAAAAAAGGCGGGGGGTGGGGGTGCAGGGGAGAAGAAGGGGCCCCTGGGTGGCTCAGTCAGTGAAGTGTCTGTTTTCAACTCAGGTCATGATCCCAAGGTCCTGGGATCAAGTCCTGCACTGGGCTCCTTGCTCAGCAGGAAGCCTGCCTGGTTCTCCCTCTGCCTCCCGGCTGCTCCCACTGTTTATGCGCTCTTGCAAGCTTGCGCATGCGCACCCGCGCACACGCGCGCGCGCTCGCGCTCTCTCTCTCTCTCTCTCTCTCGCTCTCTCTCTGTCAAATAAATAAAGAAAATCTTAAAAAAAAAAAAAAAAAAAAAGGCATTTCAATTCTGGCTTGGTCTCTTGGATTGCTCACTCCAGAGGAAGTTAGCTGGCCTTAAAGTTTTATTAATGGGGGAAGAGGGGGAACTACCTAAAAAAAATCAATGATATCACAAAATTTCCCACTTAAGCTCCAATAGCTAGGATCTCATGGAACAGCCATCAAATCCAAAATTACAGTACTTTTCTGGTAATATCTCAGAATATTCTACAGTCTTCAATTGAGAAAGGAGACATTAGGTTTATTATTTAAGTTTACTCTGCCCTATTCTCACTAAGAAATGCAATTAGCGTAGTATCCTTTTCATGAGATTCCAGCCCTAATTCACTAGATACAAGCCCTAATTCAACAGAGACATAAAAAGGTCCTTTTGGACTCAGGAATTAATGAATTGCAGAAGTAAGAAGTCTATCTTTTTTTTTTTTTTTTTTTTTTTAGATTTTATTTATTTATTTGCTAGAGCGAGCACAGGCAGACAGAGTGGCAGGCAGAGGCAGACGGAGAAGCAGGCTCCCTGCTGAGTAAGGAGCCCGATGTGGGACTCCATCCCAGGAGGCTGGGATCATGACCTGAGCCGAAGGCAGTGGCTTAACCAACTGAGCCACCTAGGCGTCCCAAGAAGTCTATCTTTAAAGAAAATAACTTACAAGAGAAATTCTAAGTACAGGATGAGACAACAAAAGACATGAAATTCATGATTATTTTAAAATCTAAACATTTACAAATTAAAATGTTTACTTTTTATATGCATTTGTTGTATGTACAGGCCACAGAAAGGTTTGGGAAATAATGTGTATCCTAAGTTGTTACAGAGGTTATCTCCTGGAAATTACCAAGGACTTGGAAGACTATTTTACTTTTTCTCATATACATTTCCTAAAATGCTTAACAAAGAGCACGTATAACTTTAATAATTAGGGAAACCATAAATTTTAGTTATCCAGAATAAAGGGGTTTGCAAGTAGTTCACAGTAGGAAGGGAAAAATCTAGAAAACAACCCTAGATTGCCAAAGCAGTCACTTCTTAAGGCTTTGCAAGAGTGCCACCTACTGGAATCTCAGGAACCAAACTTTTAAAACATTAACCCTGCTTTTCAAGCCACTTGAGGTATGTTTGATACTAGAAAGTTTATTTTTACATGCATATTTTTCTACTAAAGATTTTTTTTTAAGGTGGGAGAGGTAGAGGGAGAGGAGAGAGAGAGAATCTCAATCAGGCTCCACTGTCAGCACAGAGCCCGACACAGTGTCAGATCTCACAACCCTGAGATCATGACCCGAGCCAACATCAAGAGTTGGATGCTTAACCAACTGGGCCACCCAGGTGCCCCTAGGAAGTTCACTTTTTTTAAAAAAGGGAGGGCACCTGGGTGGCTCAGTAGGTTAAGCCTCTGCCTTCAGCTCAGGTCATGATCTCAGGGTCCTGGGATCGAGCCCTACATCAGGCTCTCTGTTCAGCAGGGAGCCTGCTTCCCCCTCTTTCTCTGCCTGCCTCTCTGCCTACCTGTGGTCTCTGTCTGTCAAATAAATAAATAAAATCTTAAAAAAGAGAGAGACAGAGAGAGAGTCAGGGTGCCTGGGTAGCTTAGTCAGTTAAGCATCTGCCTTTGGCTCAGGTCATGATCCCAGGGTCGTGGGATCAAGCCCCATGTCAGGCTCCCTGCTCAGCGGGAAACCTGATTCTCCCTCTGCCTGCAGCTCCCCCTACTTGTACACTCTCTGTGTCAAATAAATAAAATATTTAAAAAGTAATAATAAAATTTTTAAAGAGAGGTAAAGAAAGACAAAAAAGCAAACTTTTAGAAGTATCAACTTAGTAAATTAAAATGTTCTTACTTAAATAACAAGTGAGTGGCTTTAGTTTCCACCAGAAAATCTACCAGGAAGGAGGCAAGTTGTCTTAACACATAAAAAAGAAAGGTAGTGACTATTCAGAATCTAGAGAACCAGACAATCTGGACTACTCAAGCTTTTAAAAACATACTCAAACATCAACTTAAAAGTTTATTCACATAGCAGAGAAAATGACTTTTTATGGGCTAGTAAATGCTTCTTAAGACTTGGAGCTGGACCTAAGATTTAAATGTCATTTAATGTCAGTATCATAACCTCAAAATCAAACTAAAAAATATTAGTGTCCTAACTGAATATATCCTCTTCATCCCATGCTACTTCCCTGGCTAAACTTGGCTCGTCAAAATACGTGCATTTTATACAAATCAAAACCACAATGAGATATCACCTCACACCAGTCAGAATGGCTAAAATTAACAAGTCAGGAAATGACAGATGCTGGCGAGGATGCGGAGAAAGGGGAACCCTCCTACACTGTTGGTGGGAATGTAAGGTGGTGCAACCGCTCTGGAAAACAGCATGGAGATTCCTCAAAAAGTTGAAAATAGAGCTACCCTATGACCCAACAATTGCACTACTGGGTATTTACCCTAAAGATACAAATGCAGTGACCCGAAGGGGCACGTGCACCCGAATGTTTATAGCAGCAATGTCTACAATAGCCAAACTATGGAAAGAACCTAGATGTCCATCAACAGATGAATGGATAAAGATGTGGTATATATACACAATAGAATACTATGCAGCCATCAAAATAAATGAAATCTTGCCATTTGCAACGACATGGATGGAACTAGAGGGTATCATGCTTAGTGAAATAAGTCAACCAGAGAAAGACAACTATCATATGATCTCCCTGATATGAGGAAGTGGAGATGCAACATGGGGGGTTGGGGGGGTAGGAAAAGAAGAAAAGAAACAAGATGGGATCAGGAGGGAGACAAACCATAAGTGACTCTTAATCTCACAAAACAAACTGAGGGTTGGTGGGGGGAGGAGGATCGGGAGAGGGGGCTGGGGTAATGGACATTGGGGAGGGTATGTGCTATGGTTAGTGCTGTGAAGTGTGTAAACCTGGCAATTCACAGACCTGTACCCCTGGGGATAAAAATACATTATATGTTTATAAAAAATTTTAAAAAGTTTAAAATTAAAAAAAAAATACGAGCATTTTAGTTGTCGGCTTGAAACGCACTTCCTAAAGTTATATGCACATGAAGTTTCTGCTAAGAAAAGTGTATCCATTTAGGGATATTTCATTTATTTGCAAATACCATGGGATTTTTTTAAATCGTTAAGGCTCTGATTTCATATTTCAAATGAACAGAGCTGCAAATACAACTTTTTTAACCAATTGAAGTATAATTTTTAATTTTTTAAACAATGATCAGTTAGTATATTTAAGTATACAATGTGGGGGATCACAAATTTTTTTTAAGATTTTATTCATTTATTTGACAGATAGAGATCACAAGTAGGCAGAGAGGCAGGCGGGGGGCAGGGGAGCAGACTCGCTGCTGAGCAGAGAGCCTGATGTGGGGCTCGATCCCAGGACCCCAGGATCATGACCTGAGCCAAAGGCAGAGGCTTTAACCCACTGAGCCACCCAGGCACCCCGGGTCACATATTTTCATTTGTATATTCATTCATTCAACCAATATTTATCTAGCACCAACTATATGTAAATCTTAATATATTTTATTGAAAATAACCAGCTTTTATGAACTAAAGGTAAATACATGATAAAGTTTCATACCTTATTCTCCTTGGTCGCATTAATGCAAATAGAGTAAGGCAAGTTGCCATCATTTTTAATTGGCAGAAGTGGCATTGCTCCATACACAGTAAATTTGATTATTTAACAGAAGCATGAGGAGGCTTAGTCAATTCCTTTTGGAAGATAGGACACCTCCTCATTCATTTTCAGGAGTTTTATACGTTTTTAAAGGGGGCAACTCAAACTGTTAAACAGGTATTTTCAGGATATTTAAAAAAAATTTTTTTTAGTAATCTCTATACCCAAAACATGGAGCTTGAACTTAAAACCCCGAGATCAAGAATCACATCCTCTACCAACCGAGCCAGACAGGCATGAGGCATATTTTTAAATTACAATACTCTTAAATATTTAATTATATTTTAACACATTTTTCATTATAGTAGAGTACTTTCAAGGTACTTTAGGATGTTTTCACTGGACACCCATTTTACACAACCTCATGTGTTGATTCTGGAATGACAGAGTAATGTTAAACTTCCCTATCTTATCTGATAAGTAACTGAGTAGGTATAAATAATAAGGTAAATTTTCATCATTGTTTTTAAAAAAAACAAACATATACAATCACCATCTAATCAAGAGAGAATCCAGAACCAACACTGCAGAACTAGATCTGGACTAACACAGAATTCACCCTCTGTGCTTTATAGATAAAGCAGAACAATGACGTCCACTCTCCCTGTCTAATTAATCAGAGGCTGAGAGTAAGGAGAAGGGGTCCAAGGGGTGGGGAAGGTGGGAGAATCTGACTGGGTTCCCCAGTGGAGCCTTCAGTAGTAGCTTCCCCTACGTGACTCTGGAAGGTGTTTTCACAGCTTGCAGAGCTGGAAGGAGCAAGAACTGAATGCTAACCAGTGGGAAGATGAGAATCGCTGGAGGGGAAGGTAGGTCCCAGCAGGGAGGAGAGCTCCATGAACATTTTAGTCATCATTATCAACATCATCTGTCACCTCCAGGGTACACAGCAAAGGGCTGCATGACAGAGGAGATAATTTCTGGGGAGTTAAAGGACAATATAACATTGCAATTGCCCAGATAAAAAGCTAAAGCGGCAGGTTACACAATTCTTTCCTGGTTTCTCCAGAGGGAGACTGTTAAGCTGCATTTTCCAAAGTACTGGCATTCGGAAAACCTACTCATATAAAACCACATCCCAAGAACGCATGCCATGCATCACAAAACACTTGCTATATAAAAATATATCCAAATACCTTCTATCACCGTAACTTATCTATGTTTACAATGTTTATGGGTCATTTATGTTTGGTTAGTCAGAAAAATCATGAGATAAGGGTTATTTTAACCAGTTTATATATTTTGGTCAAATTGTACTTTGGCTAAACAAGCCAAGAAACGTTATTCCATCAATATTAGTCTAAAAATCCTTCCATTGTAACTTCTTAACTAGGTCAAGCTCTGTGTCTCCTGAGTCCATCCATTTATTTATTCATTCAACAAATATTCTAAGCACATCCTGGACACATCTGGCATTGTGCCTCCTAAGTATCTGTGATCCAGTTACTTTCTTCCATCCCTACCACCACCAGCCGGGTCTAGGCCACTGCTCATCACCCCTCTCCTGAAAACCACACAGGTTCCATATGCACCTCCCTCCCTTCTGTTCCTCCCGCCACAGTCAGGGAGAGATTGTTTTGAAAAGACAAACCTGACCCTGTCACCCTATTGCTTAAAACCTTTCAAAGGCTTCCTAGTCCTTGGAATAAAAACCAAAATCTAGCAAGGTCTGGCCTGGCCCCCTTTCCCTTCTCTCACATTGTGTGCCTCCCCATGCCTTCACTTCCCCCTTCTGGCCTAGTTCAGCTTTTCTACACCATGCTCCTTCCCACTGGCCTTCCCCTCTTTGCCTAAAATGTGGATCCTCTCCATTTTGGCCTGGCTAACTTCCATTCACCTTGCCAGGTTTGAATTTAGATGTCACCTCCCCTGAAAACTCGGGAAGTCTCTACCCCTTCCTCTCCCCTCCCTGCCCCGTGATAACCACATCAGATTCTCCTATTATACACACTCATAGTACACTGTAGTCTTCTTATATACTTATGTGCACAACTACTGAATTAATGCCTGCTTCTCCCACTGTAAGATCTCTACGCTCCCTACTGTTCTGCCTTCTACAGTAGCCCTGTCCAGTGGGCTGTCCAGCCCAGTAAATAAATCAGCACTCTAGCCCATTGTGTAAGGGAAAAACTCAGTATCTGTTGAATATGTGTACATGCGATTGTGTGCAAGTGCTAGACTAGTCACTGAATAAAAGCTGGAACAACACTACTGTGGCATCCCCAGGGCTTACCACAGGACTCCCACAGAAGAGGCACTCACTGAACATTTGTTGCATGAATACTGAAAAGTGTTGATCTATTTCTTCTATTATTTTATTGAAATATGCAACAGATTTTTCTCTATTTATCTATTAACTCTAAACTTTATTTATTAACTAAATTATCCACCACTTATCTTTGGTTAAGACTGAATAAACAAACCCAAATTTCTCAATGCACAGCAGCTAAGCAGTATCCCCCATACAGTAGGGATTAAGAGGATGCTTTGCAGGATTATTTACAATAACCAAGATATGGAAGCAACCCAAGTGTCCATCGACATATGAATGGATAAAGAAGATGCAGTATATTTATCTACAATGGAATATTACTCAGCAACAACAACAACAACAAAAAGAATAAAATCGTGCAATTTCCAACATCCCCTCTAACATGGACATAGAGGGCATAATGCTAAATGAAATAAGTCAGTAAGAGAAAGACAAACACCAGATGATTTCACTCATATGTGGAGTTTAAGAAACAAACAAGTAAACAAACAAAAAAGAGACAAACAAAAAACAGACTCAAATACAGAGAACAGTCTAGTGGTTGCCAGAGGGGGGGGGGTAGATAGGAGAAACAGATACAGGGGATTACCCTGATGAGCACTGAGAAATGTACAGAACTGCAGAATCATTATATTGTATACCTGAGACTAATAGAACACCATGTATTAATTATACTTGAATAAAGAAATAAAGAGGATGCTTTGAATATATTTAATTTGAATCTATTTATTTTGGTTACTTTATTTTTTAAAGATTTTATTTATTTATTTGACAGACAGAGATCACAAGCAGACAGAGAGGCAGGAAGAGAGAGAGAGTAGAGGAAGCAGGCTTCCTGCTAAGTAGAGAGCCCGATGCGATGCGGGACTCGATCCCAGGACCCTGGGATCATGACTTGAGCCGAAGGCAGAGGCTTAACCCACTGAGCCACCCAGATGCCCTAGTTACTTTATTTTTTTAAAAATATATGAGTCACATGGAAAGGAATTCCTCTTGCTTTATTCTCCTTAAATCCTAATTAAAAAAAAATTAGACTGTTGGGGACTGAAACACCATGAAGAAGTTTGCATTTTACTGAGAAATTTGGTGAATTCAACTGATATTTTCAGAAAAACCTAAAGGATATTTGTCACTTTGCAGAGACATAACTTTTTTTAATCTAAAATACACAAATTCTCACTTGGTAATTTCACAAGGCATATTAATATAAATCATATTGCTCAACAGACAGTATCTGATGACTCAGTAGAAAGTGATCTTCAGTTTCAATAAGCAGTCTTTACATTAATGATGCTTTTTTTTTTTAAGGAAATTAACCTGAGGACTTTTCCCATATATCTAAAGAGTCCCAGGAGTTGTTTTCACAAAATACGGTACCTCAGTCTCTATGAAGTCTTCATAAGAGAAAACAAAACAAAACAAAACTGTATCCATCAAAGTTCACTTATGAAGCAATCCCAGAATCCTTTTATTCATCACTAGACTGTGCTACACGGGCATTCAACTCACTATGGATACAAAACTGAGTCCTCTTAAAGCAACCAATGGAAGATAGCTTGGCTTTCCACGGAAAAATTGAGACTGAAACCTTAATATTCCAGGCAATCTAGACCAAAATAAAACTTGTTTCTCCTTCGTTAACCAAGGTGTTCTATCTCAAATAGACTTTTCTCTCAAATATTTACTGGCCATTACAGAAGCAACTGGACCAAGCATAGACATATATGCAAATAACATTACCTTGAGGGAGAAAGACACCTGCCTAGACCAGAAAGAAAATACAGATGAGGTGCTACAGAAGTTGGTGGAGGGAGAGAACACATAGGGCCGGGGCACGAAGACCAGGGGCACGAAGACCAGGGCCACTTTTACGGCAGAAAAGTATTTGAGCAGTTTGAGGATATAAAAATCTCAGTGTATGGTGTTAAATGGAAATGGGAAGGCAGGAACAGAACCAGAAAGCATCTCCCGCAGAATGCTTTCCCACAAGACCAAGTGATCTTCTTCTGAGAATCCTATGTTGACCACGGTGGTGCGAACTTTATTTATAGATGAGTTTGTGTGTCTGATTCCTCTTCAAAGGCAGGGCCATGTATTAGAGACCATCCAGAAATACATTCCCAGCACTTAATGCAGCACCTGACAGAATGTAGGTGTGCCCAACATGTTGATTGGAGTGATGGTTTAGAAACATCACATTCAGATTATACATTGTCAAAATGATTGAAAAATGCAAGGGAAAAGATTGGCTGAAATCCAATGAAAACTATTTGTTAAGCCCATCAATTGGCACAGTTTAAAATAAATCATATATTGACTGAATTTTTCATTTTGGCACCAATTATGCTGTCACACAGGTACGCCTCTAGTTATGAGTCACTCAAAATTCTGTAATCTGGGAATAGTAATACAGCGTATTTTAATCACTGTATTACAGCAAGTGAGGACACAGGAAAACAAAACCAACAATACTGCAAAGTGCCCACTGATGAATTTGTGTTAGGAAGAATGTCCTACTCAGCAGTGCTATAACAGTAATGCTTAACAGCTCAACAACCCAGAAGAAAAAATATGAATTGTTGGGGAAAGTCTGCTTAGAGTGAAATAAAAATCCAATGTGTATTATGAGATTTCGCAATAGCTCATGTTGTAATAGAGAAATGTGATTTTAACTGAAGGAGGGAGATAATTATAGCTTAGAAGCCAACTAGCTAATCAACACCACAATCAGAAATGTCTGAGTGACAAGCCTTGGCCTCACCCTCAAAAGGGTGAACCCAAAATGTGAGTGAAACAAGTTTCCATTACAAGTGTGTCCAAGACACCTGAGCCATCCTGAAACCAAGGCGGGGTGGGGGTGGGGAAGGCAAAGGTGTTAGGTTACTAATGACTAATTATTCAATTTAAATAATTTCTCTAAGAGGAAAACAAGAAATTCTGTGCTGTATTCTATCTCAGGAAATATGACTATGCTGGAGACTGATTGCAATGTAATAAAACAAAGCATGGATTCCAAAAAAAAAAAAAAATCTCTTGAATTAATACTTAGGGACAAGTATTAGGAAAGTATCAGGAAAAAGAGAAGTTCAACCAATTCTATGGATTTAGAAGTGATCCAAGCAATGGCAACCCAGATGATAATGGAAGAGAAAACCATGTCCTCAAAGGAGCAATTGAATGAACTGATGACCCCTTAGCTTAGAACAGAAACGATTTTGGAGGGTAGAGTAACACTCTTTAAATATCCAAAAGACTCCAAAGCGAAGTTTTATGCGGCAGAGAGCACACTCTATTCTGTGTGGCAGATTTCAGTTCAATATAATGAGAGAGTTTTCAGTAGTTAGAACAGCAGAAATGAAAGGCCCAATGAGATAATGAGCTTCTCTTCACTAGAAATATTCAAGCAGAAATGGGAAGTATTTGAGTAAGGGAGTTCTGCTTGGTGTTGAATATCATTAACAAGAGAAGCAAGAAGGGAACTAACATTTGTAGGTACCTACCATTTGCAAGACACTTAGCATGTGTTATCTAAATGTGCAGCCTCTACCTAATGAATTGGGTATTATTTTTCAGATGAGGAGACTAGGGCTCAGAGATGTTAAGTAACTTACCACACACCCCGTAAGAGGCAGAGCTAGGATTTGCAATCTGGGAACATCTAAGGTCCCTTGAATATCGTGTCCTGGTTGACACCATGACAGTGAATGTGTAAGTGGCCTAGATGATTCCATTCTGATCATTTCTGTCAATCTTTCTAGTCTGGTATTATTTCTGTCAGAATATTTAGAGGGCTTTTGGTCAAAGGGCAGAGTAGCTTTCCCCATGACATCAAACTCAAAAGATAAACCATCCTTTAGGTCCTTTCCAGATGAATTCTGTAATTTCCATGACCAGAATCCCTAACAACTCATCTAAACTAGAAAGAGCAGAGTTTTAGCTCACATGGATCCAACCTAGGCAACTGGCTGTGGCTTCTTGGATTAAGGTTAATAATAAGTTTCACAGGTCAGTCTAGGGTCAGCAGGAAAGAATGTCATTATCAATTAGTAATGTCTGCTATGAGTACAGGACAGAAGAGTGGCAGCAAGAATGTTTTGTTTTTGTCATCTCTAATCTACACATTTCTTAAACTATTTTCTACTTTTTATCCTCAATTCTTGAATGGATACAAGCTCCACTTCTTTTACTAACTGCTGAAAGTAAAGCTACTGTTGAAAGTAATGCTTCCTGCTATTATTCCTAAAACCACTAATGGAGGGTATAGGAATACATAATGTGGTGAAAAGAAGGGCCATCTGTACCCCAATGTTTATAGCAGCAATGGCCACGGTCGCCAAACTGTGGAAAGAACCAAGATGCCCTTCAACAGACGAATGGATAAAGAAGATGTGGTCCATATACACTATGGAGTATTATGCCTCCATCAGAAAGGATGAATACCCGACTTTTGTAGCAACATGGACGGGACT
>PISX010006559.1:0-45301 GCA_004024625.1 Mellivora capensis | reverse complement strand
GCAGAGAGAGTCAATTATCATATGGTTTCACTTATTTGCGGAGCATAACAAATAACACGGAGGACATGGGGAGATGGAGAGGAGAAGGGAGTTGAGGGAAACTGGGGGGGAGATGAACCATGAGAGACCATGGACTCTGAAAAATAACCTGAGGGTTTTGAAGGGGCGGGGGGTGGGAGGTTGGGGGAGCCTGGTGGTGGGTATTGTGGAGGGCACGCATTGCATGGAGCACTGGGTGTGGTGTAAAACTATGAACTCTGTTACGCTGAAAAGAAATTAAATAAATAAATAAATAAATAAATAAATAAATTAGAACTTTGGAAACCTTACCCTGGTCTAGAATCTGTTCCTCTCGTTTCACGTCCAGAAACTGGACTTTACCAGTATACTCAGAGGTGACATAGAACTTCATGAAGATTTATAATGATTGTATTCATACAATACTAATGTATAGATTAGAATGCCAGCTAATTAATTAACAGTAAGGGACATGTCTTTCCCGGTGTTCAAGGCCACTCAGAACACCCACTTTCCTGCTGTACACATACTTGACAGGATGAATTGGGAATCAGGAAGTTGCAGCATAAGCATAGGGATCTCTGCCACATGTTAGGCAACTCCCCCTAGTGGCTGGACTGAACACGTGCCCAAACTCAGCATCTCTCTCCTTAAGATAAGGCCGAAGGAACCTTCCCTGAATCCCCTTTGATATCCCCTGCTGATCACACTCCTTAGCCAGTTATTGCCCCTGGGAGATAGATTATATTTTGGTTTTATTAGTTCAGTTAGGAAGGCAAGTATATTTCCTTTTCTCTCAAGTTCATGGGAATACTTCACTGTCTCATCCATATTTATAGCTGAGACTACTTCTTTCAAGTATCCAAGGGCACCCCATGGTTCATTGTACATAAGAATGAAGCCTTATCATTTTAAAGTTCACACCTTAGAGACTCCATTCACATTTACCTTAGTGACTCTTCTAAAACATAGAATTTTTCTAGTCTTTTTTTTTTTTTTTTTTTTTTTTTTTAATTTATTTATTTGTCAGAGAGAGAGCGAGCGAGCACAGGCAGAGTGGCAGGCAGAGGCAGAGGGAGAAGCAGGCTCCCCGCCAAGCAAGGAGCCCGATGTGGGACTCGATCCCAGGACGCTGGGATCATGACCTGAGCCGAAGGCAGCCGCTTAACCAACTGAGCCACCCAGGCGTCCCAAGTCATTTTTTTAATGATACCATGTGTCTGTTCTTTAAAAGTTCCCTGTGATGAGGCTTAAATTATCCAACAGGTCATTTCCTACATCATTGAGGCTTCACTGTGTCTTGGACCACTATTATTTCTTTATTAAGTTTTAAATTTTAGGGGTGCCTGGGTGGCTCGGTTGGTTAAGCATCCAACCCCTGGTTTTGGCTCGAGTCATGATCTTGGGATCATGGGATCAAGACCTAAGTCAGGCTCTGCACTCAGCGGGGAGTCTGCTTCAACACATTCTCCCTCTGCCCCTCCCCATACTTTTTTTTTTTTTTCCTCTCTCTCTCTCTCTCCCCCTCTCTCTCAATTAAATAATTTTTTTAAGTTTTAAATCTTAATTCCAATATAGTCAACTTACTTAATTCCAATATAGTCAACATACAATGTTATATTAGTTACAGGTATACAATACAGTGATTCAACAGGATCCCTATTGTTTCTGATCACTCTTTCTTCCAGATACCTAAGTGCTCTTTCACTTCTTGGTTCTTTGCATGTTCCCCTTTTCCTGCTTTCCCAGAAGCCCTAAAGAGCTACAAAATTCTACTTGCTTCTGTTCTCAAGTACATTCCACATCCAAAAATCTTCACTCCACTCTTACTTCCCTCCTCACCATTTTTTTGTCTTCTGTACCCGCTCGGAATGCTGCAGCAAAACAAGACACAGGTGGCTTCATTCCATCTCCATCCTTTCTTCCCGGATCACAGATGGTCTGGCTTCTGTGTCCTATGTTGTCTGGAAAATTATGGCTTTCAGATCTCCAAGGCAATATCATGGACGTTGTTCTAGACCTCACCTTCCCTGATCTTTCTTGCAGATTTTGAAACTCAAGACTTGGAAGAAGCTCTGGGAGGTTCTAGAAACCCCAGTGGGTGAATCATTCATGCTTCAATCCATGATGTGATTTCTGGGGGTTCATCTAGCTTTCCTGATCACCCCCTATTCACTCCCTTTACTAGATACTTACTTTCCCCCCTATGTTTAGCCTAACTTTGAGAGTTTCCTCACCATTCAGTCTTAACGTTCTACTCTTCTCTCCCTTAAAAAACTCAGTTGTTCTCAAGGCTTCGACTATCACCCTGATATGGATGATACCTACCCTTACGCACTCTCCTAAATTCTTCTATTAATTTCCTTTTTAAAGGGAATTTAAATTTTCCTTTAATTTGAGAAAATGATCATGTTATAGAACCAACAAACTATAAAGATTGAAAATGTGTATGTATTTTAGTTAGTAGCCTTGAGAGAACTCACTCCCCCATACTTACATGATCTTTTCAGAATCCAAAGCAGCAAAACTGAAAGGTGACTTTGCAGTCCTAGCCCTACTTGCCATCTCTGAACTACTGAAATCTTCCACATTGTTGGTCATTCTACCTTCTTAAAATTCTCATCTCCCTTGGCTTTCTTGAAACTTTTGTCTCCTAACTCTCTCCTTTTTCCTTTGAGTGTTACCTTTCAGCCTCTTTTGTTTCTCCTTAAATGTTACAGTTCCTCGAGGTTTTATCCCTGGTCCTCATCTCTACCAATTCTCCCTGCAAAATCTCATCCAGTTTCATGATTGCTCTTTGCCAGTAACTTCCAAATCTGGCCACAATTTCTGAATCCCAAACCCACACTGCAACTGCCTTTGGAATACCTACACCTGGGTGTTGACCGGTATTTTACCCCCAATCTTCCCTATGGTGAACTCATTATCTTTCCTACAAAACCTGTTCCTCCTTTGCATTCCCATATCAGTTAATGGTACTTCTCAAAGTCCAAAATTGGAAACCTTTTGTCATTTAACATTCTCTCCTTCTCCTTCATCAACCCAAAACTAAGCTATAATCAAATGCAACCATTCTTATCTTCTATCTTCCCCTTCTTTCCACCCCACTACTACTTTCTTGAAGTTCTCATTGTTTCTTCCCCTTCCCTCAGACCCTTGCAAGTCCTCCTATCTCATCTCCCTGCCTCTAGTTTCTCTGTGATCCATCTAGAACGCAGGCAACAATGTTATCTTTCTAAAACTTGGGCTCATGTTCATCCTCTGCTTAGCAACCTTTATTGGTCCACGCCCTGATTATAGGACCAAATCCAAATTCCTTAGGATGGTATTAAAGGCCCTTCCCCAACTGGTTCCAACCTATTTTTCCAGTCTTATCTCTTGGAAGTCACTCACACAAACTTTATCCCCTAGCCAAATCACACTTTTCAGTTCTTCAAATATGACATGTATATTTACACCTCCTTTATACACACGGGTCCTTCTGCCTCGAAATTTTTCCCCACTCATTTTTTAAGATACCATTCAAATAGCATCTCCTATGTCTTCCAGAGATTGGTTTCTCTTTCTTGGTGCTTGTCTTTCTTGGCGCTTTACTTACATAAATCTGTATTATTAAAATCATCCTGTTCTGTAATTATTTGTGTCTTATCCCCTACCCTCTACTCCCCAAGATATGGTTTCTTTGAGAGCGAGGACCATATCTTACTTATCTTTGCATCTTCAGAACCCCATAAAGGGCTTCTGGTATATAACATATATTCAGTGAGTGACTTGTATAACAATGGGGAAATCAGAGCCAAAGTACCCAACCCTTCCTTGCAGAAGGTGAAGGGAAAGACCTAGAGACAAAAAAAGAACCCTCTTTACCCTCTTTTTTACTTCACCTGATCTAATAGTCAGTTGTATTAACTGAAAGAATACAGAAAGTCCTTCCTGGAAAATTTTTATCACCACAATGCCTGAAATTTCACTTGGGTAAAAGGTACATTTTTAAAATGTAAGTAGTTTTGGTGAACACCTCTCCGCCCCTCCCCACCTTTGTCAGTAAGTCACACCTTAGATGAATTAGACTAACCAGATGGTTATCCTCCTAGTACCTATTTCCCCACAAGGCTAAAAGTCTCAAAGAGAAGAAGAGAACAGGGAAATGGAGCACATCAGGGGAGGACAAACTAAACTGGGATGTGGCTTTAGGGACCATGGAACCCAGGAGAGCTGGAGGCAGAGGGCTGCAAGAGGAAGACAGCAGCATAACAAAAATCCAAATTCAGTGATGGAAACTTTGGTAGGTACTGGTTCTTCTACTCCTCCCTAGAGATGGGGGAAACACCCTCTCTCACACTCAGCAAAACAGCCCCGCCTCTGCAAGCAGGTTTGGCTCTTCAGGGAAAGAACTCACCTTCCATTGTTACTTTACTCCTGCAAACTCTTGTAACTTAAGTATTGTTCCCACCTACTGCCCCCCTTCTCCTGCCTTTCATCTAGGGAGGATGCAAGGAAGAGAGGGGTGAGCCAGTTTCTGTAGTCCCGAGTCACAGGCTGCCACAGGGGATCAGATCTCATCTGATTTTATGACCTGAGAACTTCTCTTTCCTCCTCCCTTATTAGCATCAAGCAGGGTTTCTGAGAGGAAGGTTGGAAGGAAGAAGCCCAGAGTGTTTCCATAGAGCAAACATAACAAGTAACCAGGAACATTTTCAGTCCTGTGTAACAGTGTCAACATACCTAAAAGAAACTAAAAGCCAAGAACTGACTGGGAGGATGCCCAATTCATACCGAATGAATGACTTTTGTTGGGGTTTCTGTAAACCAGTCCTCCAGGACACCCCAGTTCCTATCCTCCAAGCCCTATTCTCTGCCTTCCTTCAATTCTAGAGGCTGTTGATATTCTTCTAGTGAATTCCCTTGCTTAATGCAACTAGTCTGTTTCTGATTGCCATGATTAGCTACACTGTGAAGCCCACCTGGATCCTTCTAGAACAGATGCTCAGCTCCATCCTCCATTCCCAATACTCTTTATGCATAAATCTACCGTTCCAGGAGCAGGAGAGCCCTGTTCTCTACCTAGAATTATGCTAAATGTCAAGAAAGAAACATGAATAATATATGGTCTGTGCCTTCAAAGAGCCTATACTTTGATAAGCACGCACTTCATGGCATTGCAATCATTCACTTTCCTATTAACCTCTTGGCCTGCCATACAGTAGATTCCAAGCAGGAAACAGCAGGCACCCTAGAATTAGGAAAAACTAGGAGAGTTTAATACACGGACTATTTGCAAAAGTGTGGGCATGGTGTAGGGAAACCACCACTAGCTATTACTACTCCCATGCCCAAAAAGACAAAGGAAAGGGACTCAGAGGGGGAAAGTCAAAAAAAGAGGGTCACCTTGAAAGGAGCTATGCCTTTTAATGAAAGGCCATACCCAAGTGGTAGGGGCCAGGGGGATAAATAACCCAAACACATTCTCCTCCCTCTCTTCCTCCCATTTACTGATTGGGTCCCTACTGGGCAAACTAATGAAAGCCAGAGAACAGCTATCTCCCTGGAGCAGAAGAATAGGAGGATAAAGGTAGAAAGTGGATCCAGAGGAGCAAATGGCTTTGCAGGGTCAGCACTCAGTACACGCTTGCTGAATTGGATTCTTTTTTTTTTTTTTTTTTTTTTTTTTTATTTATTTGTCAGAGAGAGGGAGAGAGAGTGAGTGAGCAAAGGCAGACAGAGTGGCAGGCAGAGGCAGAGGGAGAAGCAGGCTCCCTGCTAAGCAAGGAGCCCGATGTGGGACTTGATCCCAGGACGCTGGGATCATGACCTGAGCCGAAAGCAGCCACTTAACCAACTGAGCCACCCAGGCGTCCCTGGATTCTTACTACTACATGTATGCAGACAATTTCTAGGTTCACTTTTCTCTTATTAGTTCTCAAGTAGCTACATTCATTAGTGTCTTAGTTGACAGTTTTCCTGATACACACAAGTTTAATTCTCTTCTTCCTCACTGCTACAGAAATATATATATACTGACATTAAAAAGACAATTGTCAAAAAAAAAAAAAAAAAAGACAATTGCCTTGAATCTAACTTCCCAATAATCAGCATCCATTCTTGAAACCCAGAGGAAGGCTCAGACTCTTAAGTCTTTCCACTCATTTTCACCCCCTCCATTCTGCACACCTAAGTGTAACAAAATCACAGGCCCTGCGGGGAAGACATGAGAAGGCAAAACCTTCCCTGTGCTCTGGGAATGGGGTGCAACAGACAGAGGTGAGGATCATGGCATGAGGGAGTGGGGGGCACAGAGCTGCCACCTGCAGACATCTGGGATGCTTAGGACAGACTAGGAGATAAGAGAGGAAGAAGTGCCAGACAGAAAGCCGGAAGGAGAGGTGGCTTCCAGAAATTCGGAGCAGACATCTGGAACAGAACTCTGAGATACAGGCATGGAAACAGGAAGAAATCTGGGCATAGATTAAGCAATAAGAAAGTTTGTGCCTTCTCGTTCAGTCTATTCCCACACACATACATCCTGACAGATTAAATCACATTTTTGCTTAAGGCTGCCCTTTTAAGTGCAAAACTGTGCTTTCAACAGATTTCTGCCCAAAATAACCTCTCTTCTTCTTACCAAGAACTGAAAATCCTATCATGGGGAACAATTTCTTATTTCTCAATTGAAGAAAAAGCTCAAAATGCAAATGCTTGGGTAGCTGGAATAGCACAGTGAATAAGGCTATATTTCTACTTGTGTAAATGAACACTGCCATATCTTCTCCTTAGACAGAAAAGGGGATTACAACACAAGAAAGCCCATGTATGGGGCCCCTGGGTAGTTCAGTCGATTCAGTGTCTACCTTCGGCTGAGGTCATGATCTCAGGGTCCTGGGATAGAGCCCCAGGTCCGGCTCCCTGCTCAGCAGGGAGCCTGCTTCTCTCTCTCTCTGCCAGCAGCATCCCCTGCTTGTACTTTCTCTCTGTGTCAAATAAATAAATTAAATATATTTTTTTAAATTTTCTAAAAAAGAAAGAGAGGAAGCCCATGGCTTCAGATGAAGGGCAGAGAGATTTCAACCCAGAGAAGAAAGGGTGAAAAAGAAAGAGAGCCAATGACAAACATTAACAACTCCACAGTTCTGTCCAGAGGAGTCTGAGATCTGCACGGATATCTAGAATCAGCACACACTCAGTTGCTGGACTTAGGAGGAACTCTGGTCAAGAGGCATGCACAACAACTGTCTAAACTCTGAGGCCCATAACCATCCTGTGAGAGTCCGTGGCACACACTGCAGTATTCAGTAAGTATGTATTGAATGGTGATACAACTAGGGTTATGAGTTTTATTTCTTTTTAAGATTTTATTTGTCAGAGAAAGAGAACGAGAGAGAGCACAAGCAGGAAGAGTGGCAGGCAGAGGGAGAAGCAGGCTCCCTATAAGCAAGGAGCCTGATGCAGGACTCAATCCCAGAACCCTGGGATCATGACCTGAGCCAAAGGTAAATGCTTAACCAAGTGAGCCACCCAGGTGTCCCAGGGTCATGAGTTTTAAAGTCCACTCTGAAAGGGGAACCCTCTCACAGTGTTGGTGGGAATGCAAGCTGGTAAAGCCACTTTGGAAAACAGCATGAAGGTTCCTCAAAAAGTTGAAAATAGAGCTACCCTATGACCCAGCAATTGCACTACTGGGTATTTAACCCAAAGATACAGTTGTAGTGAAAAGAAGGGCCACATGCACCCCAGTGTTCATAGCAGCAATGTCCACAATAGCAAAACTGTGTAAAGAGCCATTCAACAGACAAATGGATAAAGAAGATGTGGTCCAATTGGAGGGGGAAATGAACCATGAGAGACTATGGACTCTGAAAAACAACCTGAGGGTTTTGAAGGGGCGGGGGGTGGGAGGTTGGGGGAGCCAGGGTGTGGGTATTATGGAGGGCACGCATTGCATGGAGAGCACTGGGTGTGGTGCAAAAACTATGAATTCTGTTACACTGAAAAGAAATTAAAAAAAAAAAGAAGAAGATGTGGTCCATATATACAATGGAATATTACTCAGCCATCAGAAAGGATGAATACCCAACTTTTACATCAACCTGGATGGGACTGGAAGAGATTATGCTGAGTGAAATAAGTCAAGCAGAGAAAGTCAATTAATTATCATATGGTTTCACTTACTTGTGGAACATAAGGAATAGCATGGAGGACATTAGGAGAAGGAAGGCAAAAATGAAGGGGGGGAATAGGAGGGGGAGACAAACATGAGAGACTGTGGACTCTGAGAAACAAACTGAGAGTCTTAGAAGGGACACGGGGGGGGGGGATGAGTGAGCCTGGTGATGGGTATTAAGGAGGGCACGTATTGCATGGAGCACTGGGTGTTATATGTAAACAATGAATCTTGGAACACTACATCAAAAATTAATGATGTACTATATGGTACACAATAACATAACACAATAAAAATAAATAAATATTAAAAATAAAAAAATAAATAATAAAGACAGCTCTGGATTAAAGCGGGGAACAGGAAGGAGATGAGGGTAAGGGAGAGAACGAGCACTTACTGAGTGCCTACTAGGTACCGGGCATTAATACTCGTTTCTCATTTGTTTTCCCAACATCTTTTGGAAGTTGTACATATGAGGAAACTGAGACAAACTCATAAGTAACTTTTATCCAGGCTGGAAAACAGTGAACACACATCTGTTTGATTCCTAAGCATATGCACTACCCGGCACAGACTCCCGGGAATGAGACTGGTAGTTGGCTTGCAAAGCTATACAAAGAGAGAAAACTGAGCTAGGCTCAAGAGCATGAGAATGTTACGAATACAAGGGTCAGAAGGAAACGTTTTTTCTGTGACAGGCATGCCAGCAGGATTTAAATAAAAATTAATTATACATCATGGTTCAAAATGCAAAGTCATAAAATGATCTTTGTTTTTCCCACCCGCACGTAGTCTCCTGTAATATATAACCAACACCCTGAGGAGGCATCACTTGAGCATATGTCCATCTCTAAATTAAGTACAGAAATTAAGCTGATGCCTAAAAACTAGATTTTTTTACAAACTCCTCTTTAAAGACAAAGTATTGTTACAGTGTTACATATGTAAAGTTCTATAATGGTCTCCACAGTTAGCTGACCTTGAGGCTACATACTTCAACCTTAGATCTCTGCTATATTTGCACACAATGGCTTACTGCTCCGGGTTCTGATAGCAAAGCAGTGCTGGAAGTGGCTAGGGGTCTGTTAAGGCCTTAGAAGAAAGCTATGAAATTTAGGGGGCTCAGAGAATTAGAGGGGCCTCAGGCTCGGCTCAGCAGGAAGTCTGATTCTCCCTCTCCCACTGTGCTCTCTCTTTCAAACGAATAAAATCTTAAAAACAAAAAACAAAAAACAAGTAATCATTGTTTATGTGAAATTTTAATTTATTTATGCATTCTGTATTTTTATTTACTAAATCTGGTAACACTGGTCATTTTGTAATCTCCTGGAAATTTTTTAAAGCCTCAACAATGATTTCTAAAAATACAGTTCCAGGGTTTTTTTTAATTTTTTTAAAAGATTTTATTTATTTATTTATTTGACAGAGAGAGAGAGAAATCACAAGTAGGCAGAGAGGCTGGCAGAGAGAGAGAGAGAGTGTGGGGGAAGCAGACTCCCTGCTGAGCAGAGAGCCCGACGTGGGGCTCAATCCCAGGACCCTGGGATCTTGACCTGAGCCGAAGGCAGAGGCTTTAACCCACTGAGCCGCCCAGGTGCCCCTCCAGTTTTATCTTTTTAATCTATTTGCATTATCATATTCCAGACGCAAAAACCAAGTAACCTGAGACATTTCAAATTATTTTATTTTGGACCAGTACATGAAGGGTATCATGAAAAGTATTTCATGTTGAAGTTAATGTAGAAATCAGTGTATCCCAGGAGTGGACATGACCACCCTGCTGGACCAGATGAGGAGGCAGTATGAGGTCTTGGCAGAACTAAGCCATAGAAAGGCTGAGGCCTGGTCAATGGAAAGGTGAACCAATCACCAAGAAAAAAAAAAATCATCCAGTACTAAGCTGATACCAAGTGTTTATTATTTTTATTCCACTCTACGGTTTCAGAGTAAAGAACTGAATGGGCATGCATTGGCTTCTGCTGGTAAGTACCAGCAGGAATAAGATGGCTGAGTTGCAGCAAACTCTCTGGACACTGGAATTAAAGCTTCAAGCCCAACCATCTCTAGTAAGAGTGTTGCAATGTGTTCTTCTGAAAGTCCAAATTGTTCTCCACTTATGAGAAACCTGATCACAGATTTCTCAAACCATTTTAGGTCTCTATAAAAGAATCTCTTCACTGTAAAAACTAAAAGTTACTCTGTTTAAGGTTAAACAATAGAGGAACAGTAAATCAGAAATAAGAGAGGAAGGCACAGTGCTAAAACAGTTTCTTTAAAATTACAAATCAAATTCTGTCTGGCAGTTGTTTTAGATTACCTTCTGTCTTTCTACATTGCTCTGTTTTTCTACAACACTGTTTTTCTATGCTGCAATTTTTAACAAATCATCTTTTCACTTTCATGGTCCATTCCTGCACTAACAATCCTTTGAGTCCAGTTTGACAAAAACTGGAAGGAACCAACTAATATGGTCAACTTTCACAAATCAAAAACTGACGAACAATCTGGAGGGTCAAGTTCAACAAATCAGTACTTGAGCGCAGAGCCAGAATGTTGACTAGAACAACTCCTAAGATTTGACTGGTGAATGAGATTGAAAAGTACCGTAAACTAATGAATGGAAAGTCTGGGTAAGTGATAAAATAATGCACTAAAACCCTAGCCCTCTATTAAATACTCAGTTCTTGGGATGCCTGGGTGGCTCAGTCGGTTAGGCTACTGCCTTCAGCTCAGGTTATGATCCCAGGCTCCTGGGATGAGTCCCACATTGGGATCCTTGCTCGACAGGGAGCCTTCTTCTCTCTCCGCCTCTGCCTGTTTGTGCATGTACTCTCTCTCTCTGACAAATAAATAAAATCTTTTAAAAAAAAATGCTCAGTTCTTCAATTGCTTGTGTATGGTTACTCAAGCCTAAAATATCAGGCCAAATAGCACTTGCCATGAAATAATTTACCATTGTGATTGACCCACTCCCACCTAATCAAATCCATTACCCTCAAAACATACCCCTATCAATAGGTGTTGCAGAACACCTGTGAAAATAACATTTTAAAATCACCTAAACAAAAAGGAATAATCTTCAACTCTGCTTACTTTTTCAAAATACCATTTAGCTCATTTGCAAGTAGGAAATGTAAGCCCATCCTAAAACAGTCCTGGTTATAATAAAAAGGTACCCTGCTCACCACTGTAATTGACATTTCTGGGATGGTCTTTGAAACCACAAAGTTTAACTGAACATCTGACGGTGAAAGGTAGTGGTTAAGAGTGTAAGATCTAGGGTGCCTGGGTGGCTCAGTGGGTTAAGCCTCTGCCTTCGGCTCGGGTCATGATCTCAGGGTCCTGGGATCAAGTCCCGCATCGGGTTCTCTGCTTGGCGGGGAGCCTGCTTCCTCCTCTCTCTTTCTGCCTGTCTCTCTGTCTACTTGTGATCTCTCTCTGTCAAGTAAATAAATAAAATCTTAAAAAAAAAAAATTAAAAAAAAAAAGAGTGTAAGATCTAGATAGGACAGAGCTGTTTCAATTCTAGCTCAGATACTAATGTATTAGCTGTACCAAACTGTGCCCAACACACAAGCACCATACATTTCAGTTTCCTCCTCTGTTAAAAGGGGTCTAAAAATAGTATCTGCCATACAGTGTTGATCCATGAGAAAATGTACACAGAGCTCTTAACAGTGTCTGGGACAGAGTAAATGTTAAATAAATGTTAGTGATGAAAGTTCTTGTTATTCATAATATTCTTATACTTAAGGGCCGCCTGATGGCCATCGGTGTGAGTGATGTTATATATATATCAGTCATTATATTATAGCAATTATCCCCGTAGAGTTACAGAGTCCATGTCACTGGATAGTTTGTGTTGGGTTTTTGGTTTTTTTTTAAAGCAATTCTACTAGATCATATTTAGATTGTAGCATTTGTATTCCAAATGTCAAAAAAAAAAAAATACAGCATCTTACAATTCTATAAATATCCACTCATTTATATGTAAGCTCTAGGACTAAAAAATTCTAACCTTAGCTCCACATTTTAACCAAAATGATCAATATAGGAAATACTAGTGAGTCACAAAAAAATTGGGTAGCTTTTGGATTATGGAAGTAGGAAAATCCCAAAGAAACAGAATCTCTTCATGGCACAATTTACTTTCAAATTAATTCTGGTAATACACTACTTGCTCAAGACTTAGAGTAAAAACTTTATAAAAAGCAGTTAATCTCCATAATGGGTGTTAGCTGTCTAGAAAAGCCAGCATAATAAAAGGATTAGCACTGCAATTATGCATGGTGGCTAATTGCTCTGATTTGTTATTTTAATGACTGGTCTGGAGCTGAGGACAATCCAGCCAAAGAAGTTGGAACCTCTAGAAACCCAAGACGAAAAGACCTGCAGAAAGTTAAGGCAGTCTAGCCAGGGTACAGACAAGACTGACAAGTCTGACCCCTTCAATAGCAGAATTCTCGCCCCATTAATTCTCTTTCTTTTCAAATTAGTCCATTCTTCCGTCACAGATGAAATGATATTGAAGAAAGCTTATCCAATCTGAGAAAGAAAATAGAATCCCTATGTTCCTGTTAATTTACTAAATTACAAGACTGGAAATTACAACCCTAAATCACTTCCAGAGAGTTTTAAGTTCCTCGTGATGTTAAAGCAGAAGCTCTAAAGATAGATCTGTATTCAAATCCCAGCTGAGTCCTTTCACTGAACAATTTTGGGCAAGCTACTTAATTTTTCAGTTAAAATAAAAGCTATCTCATACAATCACTGTCAGGATTTGATGAGACAAAAATTCAGGTCAAGTGCTTGGCATGGGTTCTGGAACCTAGAATAAGTCTCCATAAGCTTTAATTATCTGAGGACTGACTTTGCAAATGTTACTTACATATTTATTTAATAAATTTAATTCAAGAAATTAAAAGTTCTTTGGGAGTTGTCTCTCATCAACCTTGTGGAGAGGACACAGAGTGGTTATGGTAAATTTTCTCCATTGCTATTATGTGTTACATTTAAATAATTACTGAAATCTATCCCTTACCATTCCCAACACACACACACACACACACACACACACACACGCAGTGATTTGGACAAAGAGCTATTCTCAATTTGTTATGAAACTGACAAACTTCAATTCTTTAAAGTATTTTAAAAATCTCTAAGCAATAAAATTAAGAGATTAACTTCCTAAGATTTTTTAAATTTAAGCACATTACATATATTCATTTAAAATTACTAGGGTGGGGGATTACTGCTTTTATCATAGTTTTAATATAATTAATATAATATAGTGTATACCATTTTGAATTCAAAATTTTCTCTATTTTTCTATATCTGTCCAGATTCCCTAAGTAAAAATTAATAAGATTTGATAATAAAGTTACTTTTTCTCATTACCAGCCATCTTTGAGATGACCAATTTTGATAAACAACCACAAATGGACTTAAAGGAATTTTCTTGGATTTAGGAATGAGGAAAGAAAACAGCCACTGTATTTTTTTTATTTTTTTAAAGATTTTATTTATTTATTTGACAGATGGAGATCACAGAGAGTCAGGCAGAGAGAGAGGAGGAAGCAGGCTCCCTGCTGAGCAGAGAGCCTAATGCGGGGCTGGATCCCAGGATCCTGGGATCATGACCTGAGCTGAAGGCAGAGGCTTTAACCCACTGAGCCACCCAGGCACCCCCAGCCACTGTATTTTTGACAGTGTTCAGTTTTGATATCTTCATATTGGAGCCTGTAGAGGTTGGCTGGTTTACTGGTTGACTTGGTACTTTCATCTTTTCTACTTTTTATGAAAACAAAAAGGGATATTGTGTTTCTGCTTTCTGTTCTACATGGGTAAATTCTCCTCCTAATGAAGGATAATTCAACGTCTCAGCGTGAAGCTGCCACAGCTCTGAACTGAGTTTGTGAGCACCTGTGCTTTATCTCAATCTGTTTTGTGTACCCATTAGCACGATGTGTCCCACGGGATCAGAAAAACCTATGAGAGGTTATTTCGGGGATCTGGGGATGCTCAAAATTTTTTTTCATATAAATTAATGGTAACTGCTTCTTCGCTTTGCAGGAACACTCTACTTTCAAATAGCGGGGAAACCTACATTACTACCCATATTTTATGGGGTAGTAAAATGAGACATCGAGAGGCAGAGTGTCTTGCCCAAGGCCACATAATTACATCATCAGGAGAATGCAGCTCTCCTTCCATACCATCCTTACTCACCTGTAGGGAGCATGAAGCCGGACAGAGAGAGTCAGGCAAGGCTGTTGAGAAGACTTCATCCACCCACAAAAGAATCCGTATTAGGTGCTTGAGTACGTTGATGAAGTCATGACAACACTTCTTCAAGAACATTAATTCTGTAGCAGTAAACAGGTGACATAGCACTGAGCCAAGAAAGTGTCGTCAGAAGCTGGTGATGTAATATCCATGACAGAGGTGATGAAAGTCTGGCCTAGGGCAGCTGCAGTGGGACCAGACAGAAAGAGACAAATACATCAGCTATGACAAAAGAAATAGTGACAAAACTGGTGATTTGATGGATGTAGGAGGTAAAGAAAAGAATGGAGTTAAAGAGGAAAGCATGTATCCTTTAGAGAAAAACAGATGACGTGGTTTATCATGAAGTTATCAATAAAACGCACCTTTCCTTTGTCCAACCCCCTCCCTGGCCATGTTTTCCTCCTTGCTAGACATTTTCCAACTTCTAACCTTATCCTTTCATTCACTCATGTTTTGCTGGCCAGCTGTAGGTTAGACAGTGGCTTGGGCTCTGAGAAGCAGATCACAGTAATAGTAACAAAAACACACATGTCTTAAGCACTTATTCTATGTCTATCAAACACTGCTTTAAATGCTTTAGGTTTATTAACTAATTTAACTCTCACCACAACACTGCAGGGTAAGCAAAATTATCATTCCTTCTTTAGAAAAGGGGAAATTGATATACAGTGAGTGGTGGGGCGTGGGTTATAACCCCAGCGGTCTGGCTCCAGAGCCCACCCACTTAACACTCTGATACATTCACTGAAAAGTCTGCATGCAGTGGCCACATTTTTGTGGCTTTCATCACAGCACAGTCCCAGAAGTTTCAGGAAAGTTGTGTGTGGGATATGGGAGTGTGTGAAGATTTTAGAGCCCTGAATTTTACATGTTTTCCAATGAGAAGCCACCGTGGGCCTTACCAACGGGCCTTAGCTAATTACGAATCACTGCCCAGTTACTCGACTCTCTGCAAGGAGGGTACTAAACCCACCAGACAGTTGTTCAACTTTCCACTTGGCTTTGACTCTGTGGGTGGTAATCAAAAAGGCACATTCAGCAATTTGCATAAAGTTACAGATCATTCAAGCAAAATATGTCTACCTTTATGTGATAAACAATAGAAAATTCTAATTTTCTAAAGTTCTCATCAATCCTGCCATCTCGAGACATAATCTGCATTGCCAGAGTCATCTTCTCATAACTACCTAAATTACTCATTATATCTCAATTGATCAGGGAAAGAAATTTGCAAACAGAATTTTCAACTAGAAACTTCAAAAGAGAATTTTACTTGAAGCAAAATAAGGAAGAAATAGGAAAGATCCAAATCCCAACAGGGAGACAAATCAAGCTGATAACAAAGTTAAATCAACAACGTGCTTCAAGAGCCCTAACCAAATTAACCCCGTGAGAATAGCATTTATACCTGCCTTAACCATGATTCCAAATCCAGAAGAAATAAATACACTAGATTACATGAAAACAAAATACAGTAAGCAATGTGGTCAATTCTAATATTGCGTATACATTGTGGACTATCCCACCAAACTCCACTAAACCTCCCCCATGGAAGGATGCCAGTGGTTCCTAACTGCTGAATCAAGTCTTTATTCAATCTCCTTTCACTTTGACCTCTCTGCAGACCAGCCCACTTATCTGGGCCTCCGCCCTTGGCTTCCATGATCCTTCTTCCTCTCTCCTCATTACAGGTGCCCTACTTCTCAGTATTATTCTCTCGCTCTTCTTCCCAGCCCCTAAAGTGGCCATCCCTCAAAGTTCAGGCTTAGACCTTCTGCTCATTTCTTTCTAAATTCCTTCCTACCTATCCCGAAGTCTGTTCTAATCTCTCTCCTGAACTGTAGTCCTATGAGCCTAACTGCTGGCAGACATTCTTACATGAATATCCTGGTATTACTTCAAATTCCCATCTTAAAAGAAACTAACTTCTCAAACCGTCACTCTTCTTTCATTATGCCCCCACATACATCACTCCTCTCTCTCTCTCTCTCTCTCTCTCTCATTCACACACACACACACACACACAACCAGACTGCTGGAACCCCTCCCTGCACCACTTCAACACCTTGTCCATGCCTCAAGTGTAGTCCAGATTACCCTAGATTATAATCTCTGACTTGTGGGTATGTTTGCTTCCCTCTCCAAGTAGACTACAAATTCCTTAAGGGAAGGAACTGTATCATAGTCACCTGTGTATCCCCAGGGAATACTGCAGATGCTCAATAAAATCTGTTAAGAGAAATTAATAAATATAGATGATCTGTTCCAGCCAAAGTGGTCCATTAAGAGTCTTCACCTGTTTGGGGCACCTGAGTGGCTCAGTGGGTTAAGAGTCTCCACCTGTTTGGCATTTTCCTAGTCCCTACTCCCCAGAAGAGTCCTCTCTTCGCTGCTGCACCCATAGAAAAATCCCATCAATCCTTTACAAGACTCAGCTTAAATTCCACTGGCACCATGAAATCTCATCAGTTGACCTTATTCCAATAAACTCCTTGCTCATCAGTCTTTTTTTTTTTTAAAGATTTTATTTATTTATTTGTCAGAGAGAGAGAGAACGAGCACAGGCAGACAGAGTGGCAGGCAGAGGCAGAGGGAGAAGCAGGCTCCTCGCCGAGCAAGGAGCCCGATGTGGGACTCGATCCCAGGACGCCGGGACGCCGGGATCATGACCTGAGCCGAAGGCAGCCGCTCAACCAACTGAGCCACCCAGGCGTCCCCTTGCTCATCAGTCTTACAGTGACAGTTCAGTGTCACGAAAACAGGATTATCTTTGAAGCTACATAGGTCTGGTTCAAAACCAGGCTCTAACATGTGCTACTCTGAGCAAATTTCTAAAGCCTTCTAAAGCTTAATTTTTTTTCAACTATAAAATAAGGTAAATGATACCTATCATAGAGAACTGGCGGAGAATTAAAGGAGAGCAAACCATCTGGAACATAGGAGATGTTCAGGAAATGTTAACTCCTTTTTTCCACCCCACCTCCCTTTTCACTTCATTTACCATCCACATGGTGTTTAGATGGATAACATATGTTTTGCCTCCTCAATTAGATTGCAAAGGATTAGCAAAATCCTCAAGGGCAAGAGCTAAGTCTCACTCATCTCTCTGTCTTCTAAATACCTATCAATGTGCCTACTAATGAGACAAAATAAAAATCAAAATAAAAATCAAAAATCAAAATAAATATCAAAAGCAACGAAATTACAGTTACAGTGGATTATGGCAATCAAGTGTAAATGGTGCCAAGACTAGAACTGACAAAGTCATAAATTTTCACCCAATTTAGCTGTAGAATTGTTCCATAGAACCTCTGTAATTTCACTACTGCCAAGGGCAGATTTCAGCAAATGACAGTACAAATTAAAACAAGTCAATTTCTAGAGTATGCAGGTTAACAAGGAATCTTCGATAATATCCTTAAAGGTGATTTAAATTAAATTAATTGGTATTAGCAGAGTCTCTATACATGTATTTGTCCCCATGTACTTTCATGCAAATGTTTCACATGTTCTTTAATATGATTGTAACAGATTTCTTCATACCACTTGTTAAATAACTGAAAGTAGATTGAAATTTTATATCTCCCTACCAAGGTAAAAAAAAAAAAAAAAGGTAAAAGATAATACTGAATCAAAACTGGTAAGATCAAGATCAAAATTAGTGATAACTGCAGGTAAAATCTATTAAAATATCTTTTTAATTAAAATGGTTTCTTTCTGAATTGCTTTCATTAATATCAAGGCTTCAACAACCTTTCTGAACTTACTGGAATGCTTTTTTTTTCCTGTCCTGATTTTTACAGCCTTCCTCTACAGCATGCTATCTTCAACAAAGATCAATTCCCATGGTTGCGTTTCATTATTTCTTTTAACTACTGCTCTGCTTGCATGTGCTAACAAGTTGCAGGAGCTGCAAGGCGCTGAGTAGTAACCTCTAACAACTGGCTCTTCGTTAACACCCCCAGACACATTCCCTTTCCCTGAAGAAACAATTTCTACAGTATTCATAGACTGTGCAACTGCAAACCTAATATGAAAAAGCAATTAGTAAGAAAAGAGTGTGTGCTAAGTACTCTCCCCCTTCAATATTTTCTTGCTTCCAAGTCCGTTTTGTTTTGCCCCATATGGAAAAGTTTATGGTAAGAAACAGAGGCATTCAATTCCATCAGATCAAACCACCAGAGTAGAGACTATACAGACACAGTGGTAGAGGAGGAAGGTTTCTAATCTCAGTTCAAACACCCGTTTTATACTGTTAGGCAAAACCATAACCTCGCACAGCTTCAGCATCTTCTTGTACACACTAGCGATAATAACCACCATCCATCTGTATTTCAGCAGGTCATTTCAGAGATTATAAAGTCACAGGATCACAAATGGCACCGCATAATTATAAAATGTGTAGGACATACATGAATATAGTTTTGAATAATAGCAACATCATAGCCTATGGGTGGATTAAAAAATAATTGTATATCATGTATGAAAGTCCTAATTAAATACTTCACTAGACAAACTGTTACATGAAATTCTACCTACAGTGTATCCAAGGAAAATTTTTTTTTGAGAAACAGAATCTAACTTGGAGACATATGTTCACAGTCCAGTTCAAATTTTTGGAGCAAGCATCAGTCTCTAAGCTGATGGGCACTGAGGAGGGCACTTGATGTAATGAGTACTAGGTGTTACATGCACCTAATAAATCATTAAATTCTACCCCTGAAACTAATATTACACTGTATGTTAAATAAAGTGAATTTAAATTTTTTAAAAATCTGCATTTATACTCTTACAAGTTTTTTTTTAAGATTTTATTTATTTATTTGACAGAGATCACAAGTAGGCAGAGAGGCAGGTAGAGAGAGCTGAAGGGAAGCAGGCTCCCTGCTGAGCAGAGAGCCCCAGGCTGGGCTTGATCCCAGGACTCTCCGATCATGACCCGAGCGAGCGGAAGGCAAAGGCTTTAACCCACTGAGCCACCCAGGCGCCCCTACAAACAAATTTTTAATCACAATCATAACATACATAAACTCTCCATTTGGGGATCAAAAATAGAGTACAGAAAAGTACTAGAGGTAAGTTTTTCGTATCTTGTGCTAAGAATTTCTCCATTATGGTCTTCAAAAAAGCCTTCACATGATGAATTTAAAAGTTTAAAATATACAGAATAACTTCACGATTTTAGATTTTTTTTAAGGTTAAAAAGAATAGCACCACTAAATTAGCAGATTCCTAAATCATCACTCACTTCCAACTCCCTTAGCAAGGTATCAATAGACTTTCATTCTCCAAATAAAAGATTCCATACAAAATATATACACACATTTCCTAATTGTGTGTTTATGGCTTTAATTTTTATATGTGGCAACTTCTGAACACTAAATAGTTTAGCATATGTTTTTTCTTTTCTTTTTGGTTGCTTGAAAAATTCTACAAGATCTCCATTAGAGAACATGATTCTGGCAGGCTTTGTTAATTGCTTTTCCAATCCATTAAAACTGTTTAAAACATGAATTTGAAAAATATCATTTTAACTACAATTTTGTAGCAAAAATTCCTTTTCTAAACTTTGCAAACATTCTGGGCAACCTAAATTAGTGCTGAGAAAAACTGGATTTAAGTTGCTCAATGTTCTTCAAAAGGTGAAAAAGCCTAATGAAACACAAGCTCATCTGAACAACACCCATTTTCAATTTCAACATAGTAAACCTCCTGTTTGTTCTGAGGGCAAATTCAAACCCATACCTATTGGAATTGGTTATTACTGAAGATAATGTACGCAATCATAAGTGAAGATGCTAAACTGGCAAAAAGAAAACCGTGCAAGTAAGCAAACTCGAACACATGTGGGACACACCCTCTCAGTGTATAAAGGCTTGTCACTGTCCTTGGTAGCAAGCACTCCCTGGGCTAAACAGCATCACCATGTCTGTTCGATACAGCTCAAGCAAGCAATACTCTTCCTCCCGCAGTGGGGGAGGAGGGGGTGGAGGAGGAGGATCATCCTTCAGAATTTCGAGCAGCAAAGGCTCCATTGGCGGAGGATTTAGCTCAGGGGGGTTCAGTAGTGGCTCTTTTAGTCGTGGGAGCTCTGGTGGAGGCTGCTTTGGGGGCTCATCAGGTGGTTACGGAGGATTAGGAGGAGGTTTTGGTGGAGGTAACTTCGGTGGAGGCTATGGAAGCAGCAGCTTTGGTGGGGGCTTTGGAGGGGGCTTTGGAGGGGGCAGCTTTGGAGGGGGCGGCTTCGGAGGGGGCGGCTTCAGCGGAGGCAGCTTTGGAGGCTACGGGGGCGGATTTGGAGGAGATGGCGGCCTTCTCTCCGGAAATGAAAAAGTAACCATGCAGAATCTGAATGACCGCCTGGCTTCCTACCTGGACAAAGTTCGGGCTCTGGAAGAATCAAACTATGAGCTAGAAGGCAAAATCAAGGAGTGGTATGAAAAGCATGGCAACTCAAGCCAGAGACAGCCCCGTGACTACAGCAAATACTACCAAACCATCGAAGATCTTAAAAATCAGGTAAGGTACATTTTAAAAATACAACTTTAAGCCTATTTCTTATCCATGTAATTCAAATAGAATAATCTTAAGTTAACCACAATGTAGCTATTCACTGTGTTTGCCTATGTTACTTTCTTACTTCCAAAAATAACCCAGTCTTATCAAAGGTAAATATTTGTGATGGTTTGGTCATTGTAATCTTCAGCCCTGTGTTGTGTATCTTACAGGATGGCGGATTACTGAGAATTTTTTAGGTTTTAATGAGTATATGATCCAGAGCTAAAATACGAGATCATTTACAAATATAGGAATTAGAAGAATTATTAAATGAACCAAAACATAATATTATTCAGATTAATAACAAAAAAGAATTAATTACCAATGACAAGCAACATGAATTCTCCAGTATGGAAATGGGATACCGTTTGTGTCTAGAGAATTTGTGAATTGTACCTATTGTGTGCCAGCCCAGAGTGTACCCATTTCAATATAGATTTGAAACAAGTTAAACCAAATATATGAATCAGTCAAAAGTTGGCTGAAATACATGGAAATCACCCAGTATAAAAGTGGGAGGACACACACGTAGGAACACAGCTTATAACTGCAGTTAGTTTCCAGAAAAGGATGATACAGAAACAGCAAAGTATAGAAACTTCAAGAGAACAAAGGACTCAAGTTTAAGTAGCTGGGTAACTGCAATATTTTATATTTAAAATAAAATAAATTCCTTCAAGATTTTGTAAGAGAACATAATAATGCAGTTCATCTCTGCCACCATAAAAGCCGTATATGTATCTGATTTCTTTGCCTCTCCCTCCAGATCCTCAGTCTAACAACTGATAATGCCAATATCCTGCTTCAGATCGACAATGCCAGGCTGGCAGCTGATGACTTCAGATTAAAGTAAGCTAAGTGAACGTGGCACAATACTGTCACAACAAATACATGAGTTGCTTTTAACAATAACCTTCGACACCCCTAGTAGTGTTTACATTTTCTTCAATTCATACAAAGTTAAATGGTATTGGAGTTGTCAGAAAATTTTTCAATTTCAATATTACCTTTTTGGCAACATTAAAAGAAGAAAATGCATTTTAAAGTAACTGCAAAGCTTCTCTGCATGAAACCACTGATATCCCTATGTTAATTGGTATGCAATAAATGTTGCCATGATATGAACTAAATTCTGTATTTGCTTCTTTGTCTCAGCCCAAGTACACTTCCCATATGTACGTTCTAGCCAGTATTTTGTACTATGCCTGTTCCAGGTATGAGAATGAGGTGGCCCTGCGCCAGAGCGTGGAGGCTGACATCAACGGCCTGCGCCGGGTGCTGGATGAGCTGACCTTGACCAAGGCTGACCTGGAGATGCAGATCGAGAGCCTGACTGAAGAGCTGGCCTACCTGAAGAAGAACCATGAAGAGGTGATGCAAGAAGTTATACTTCCCCCAGCCAAGAAAAGGGTTCATTGTGGTCATGGGGTAGTCATTAAATTTTTCTGTTCCTCAAACAGGAAATGAAAGACCTACATAACGTGTCCACTGGTGATGTAAATGTAGAAATGAATGCTGCCCCAGGTGTTGATCTGACGGAACTTCTGAATAACATGAGAAACCAATATGAACAACTTGCTGAACAAAACCGCAAAGATGCTGAAGCCTGGTTCAATGAAAAGGTAATTCATCTTCCTTCATAATGAGGCCAGAGGATGTTTGGTTATTTCAGATTTTTTCTCATCTTTTCCCCTGTTTTTAATACTCTAGAGCAAGGAACTGACTACGGAAATCAATAGTAACATTGAACAAATGTCCAGCCACAAAACTGAGATTACTGAATTGAGACGCACAGTTCAAGGTCTGGAAATCGAACTACAGTCCCAACTAGCCCTGGTATGTTAATAATTCTGTCTCTTGAAATAACTTCAACTTACCACACAAATTTTCATGCCCACATAGGAATATGCAACTCAAGAGAAAAGAGGGGGTAAGAAAGTAGAAATAAAATTGAAGCTCTTTGTTAAGGGGAGAAAAATCCTAGCAGCCCTGCTCTGAACGTACTTGAATTAAAATGTTGCCATTAGGGGCGCCTGGGTGGCTCAGTGGGATAAAGCCTCTGTCTTTGGCTCAGGTCATGATCCCAGGGATCGAGCCCCGCATCGCATCCGGCTCTCTGCTCGACAGGGAGCCTGCTTCCTCCTCTCTCTCTCTCTCTCTGTCTACTTGTGATCTGTCAAATAAATAAATAAAATCTTAAAAAAAAATGTTGCCATTAAACATAAGACACAAATTCTATTCATTTTCTTTATTCGTCTATCTGATGTCTTATTAAATTATTAAATAACCTTCACTGTGTTTAAACTGCGAGGTCGCTAAGTCACCATCCTATTCTTTCCTCTTTTTCAGAAACAATCCCTGGAATCCTCGTTGGCTGAAACAGAAGGTCGCTACTGCGTACAGCTCTCACAGATTCAGGCCCAGATCTCCTCTTTGGAGGAACAACTGCAACAGATTCGAGCTGAAACCGAGTGCCAGAATGCTGAGTACCAACAACTCCTGGACATCAAGATCCGACTGGAGAATGAAATTCAAACCTACCGTAGCCTGCTAGAAGGAGAAGGAAGGTGAATCACTGAAAGTTTTAAATGATCCCAATTGATTTTATTCAATGTTCTAAATCGCCAGGCTTTCCCAAAACCTAAAGAAGCGCCAGAGGTTGGGAGAAAGGGAGGAGAAGGGAGAAAGCAGAGTACGGGAAAAGGCGTATGGAGCCACAGCTTCAATGTCCCATGAATTTGAGCCTCGGGGTCATGTGCAATATGAAACTGGTTTGAAGTAATGGGTTTTAGAATTTATACTTGACAGTTTTTTTCTTTTTCTCCTCTCGAAACACGTTTTGCTTATTTTTTAAGTAAAAATAACGTCGAAAGCGACCCACCCTTCTCCAAAGTTAAGTTAACCGAACGTGACCCTTACTCCCGGTAGTTCCGGCGGCAGCGGCTACGGCGGCGGGCGCGGCGGCGGAAGTTCCGGCGGCGGCTACGGCGGCGGAAGTTCCAGCGGCGGCGGCTACGGGGGCGGAAGCTCCAGCGGCGGCGGCTACGGCGGCGGAAGCTCCAGCGGCGGCGGCTACGGCGGCGGAAGCTCCAGCGGCGGCGGCTACGGCGGCGGAAGCTCCAGCGGCGGCGGCCACGGCGGCGGCTACGGCGGCGGAAGTTCCGGCGGCGGCGGCGGTCACGGCGGCAGTTCCGGCGGCGGCTACGGTGGCGGCAGCTCCAGCGGAGGTCACAAGTCCTCGTCTTCTGGGTCGGTTGGAGAGTCCTCTTCCAAGGGACCAAGGTCAGCAGAAACTAGCTGGGGTAATCAGAATTAGTTTTAATTTTCTGTGATGGTTTTGTTGCTTTTCTACGCTCTAGAGCTGTTTAAAAGGTTAAAATCTCCAGAGAAGATTCCCACTTGCATTTTTTAGCAAACTGTACATTTGACATCCATCTTGAAGGAAAAATGTGGTGGTCCAAGATGCTCTTGCATAAACATTGTTCGGATTTTTTTTTTAAACAACGTAAAAAGCGAATTTTTTTATTTTATATTTTTTAGAAATTTTGATTAGTGGGACGCCTGGGTGGCTCAGTTGGTTAAGCGGCTGCCTTCGGCTCAGGTCATGATCCCAGCGTCCTGGGATCGAGTCCCACATCGGGCTCCTTGCTCGGCAGGGAGCCTGCTTCTCCCTCTGCCTCTGCCTGCCACTCTGTGGGCCTGTGCTCGCTCGTTCTCTCTCCCTCTGTCTCTGACAAATAAATAAATAAATAAGAAAAAATAAGAAAAAAAAAGAAATTTTGATTAGTAAGGACCCCATGAATCGCTTAATCTAAATTATCTTTTTTTTTTCCGTGATTCACCTACAGATACTAACAAACCCAGAGTAATCAAGACAATTATTGAAGAGGTGGCACCTGACGGTAGAGTCCTTTCATCTATTATTGAATCGGAAACCAGGAAACACTACTATTAAGCCGCGTCAAAAGGGAAGAGTCACCCTTCACGCAGACCATTATGCACAGATGCATGAAAAACAAAATCACCAAAACACTTCAGTCTTAATGGTCTATGGAAATGGGTTTATTCCTTGAAAATAAGGTGTTTAAAAGGTGTTTTGTGGTTTCTGGATTTCTTTTTTTCACTTTACCAGAAAGTGTTCTTTAATGAAAATTTAAAAAAAAAAAAACCTTTTCTCATTCACTAATGAATTTCAATAAACTTTCTTACTGATGCAAGCTATCCAATTTGGTCAGAATTGTCTTTATTTAAATTAAGTGATAGTCTTAACTTTAAAGATTGATGAACTGTAGCATTTGAAGGTTGATTTATCCAGAAATTCTGAAGACAGAATTATTATTATGATTTCTTTTGCGCAAATGTTTTAATCTTATGGGTATGTTGGATCCATGTCCGTAATCTCACAGAGTGAAAAGTCTGAGACCCCAGTCTTACTGTTTCTTAAAGATACACAGTATATGGAAAACTCCCAGTGCTCTGGCTTTGAGTAATTTCAATCCTGAAATTCGAAAATATCTCAGATAAGACCCCAAAGATAAAGTTATCAGAAGTTTCACATTTTCTGATTACTTGGCTCCTCACATTTACCTACCCTCATTTTCTTCCTATTCATTTCTGCCCAATTGCTATATACCGTAAGAGATACCATCCACTACTTACCAGGCCAGTAAAATCCTATCACCCCAACGCAAGTATTTGGTATCTATCAGATGAACAACAGAAACATTGTCAAGACATGATGATGCCAGTTGTACCAAAGGGACAACTCTAGATCCCTGCTTTCACCAAACTCTACCTAATGATAAAGGCTAAAGACCTGGTCCTTGCAGGGTCAACCCAGTCAACATCCTTCAGCCACTAAGAACCCAGCTGACATTACTTAGTACTCTGCTAGTATATGGAATACGTGGACTTATGAAGGGCTGGATTTATTTGCCCCTAAGATTACTTTGTGTTTCCTAGTCCCTAGAGTACCCGTCTCTACCAAATAGCAGCCTTCCTCTGTATCCTTACTAATGTGAGCTTGTTTGCCCCAAGACCTGAGGCCTGGTTCCCAGGTCATTTGCTTGGGACTCCCTACCTTCTGAACTCCAGACTGATGACCAGAACCGTATTTCAGAATGAATGGCCTTCTGTATAGTCAGGAGTCATAGCACCAAATATTACCATAGTTTAGAAACTGTCCACTGTAGTTGGCATGTCTTTTTATGTGGGTACCAGCCTCCCTTCTTGGGAGCCAGTCTCCTAAGCTTACCTGTTGAAGTCCCAACATGTCACACTGTAAAACCCTAAAACAGATGTTGCTGGGTGAGGACTCTGAGCTGCCACTGTGTATATGCTCACTGCCGTTCAGAAACACTACCTTTTAAAATACCTAACAAAATTAGCCAAGTCCTAGGATTTAGAGTAGTAGTAATAATCTGAGATGGCCTTTCTCCTTATTCTGAAGAAATAAGTGTTTCCATATTCAATGACACAAATATAAATATGTTACCATGAGATAGTTGTGTTTATTATTAAGCTTTGTCTCTTCCACCCATTTCTACCACCACCACCTGCCTAACCTCCCACCGCAAGCCAGGATCTCAGCTGGTCAGAGATCTTCATTTGGTTGGCTGGTATACTAAAACCTTCATTCCTGAAAGGTCTAAATCATGGTAGTCCTGTCATCTTACCTGTTCAGTCTTCCAATACCTTCTTAAACAGTTACTTACATTACATTTTCTCTGATAAAGAACTATTTTTTTAATATTAAACTATTACAGTAATCATTTCACTGAATAGGTAAGTCATTGTGCTACACACCTTAAACAGTATGGTATATCAATTATATCTCAATAAAACTGAAAAATTTTTAAATAGAACTTTCTGAACTGAACTCAAACTATAGTTTAATAAAGATAGTCTGTCTAAACAAGTTTGATTTTAATAAGGACGTTGGTATTTATAGTTTAAAAAATTACTGTTAACTATACAGGTCACTCTTCTTACCACATGGGTTTATCATGTAGCTATTTTAAAAATCCTGTACACATTCTTAAAAATTCTGAAGTTACAAAATCCTGCTATTTAAGCAGGACAGTGTCCAGTGAGACTGGCAGAGCCAATTCGGGCACTCATGTGGAATCCTACTAAACAGCAAATCTTGTCTCCAGAAGGATTTGCGTCATGCTCCTTAAAGCTTTCCACCATGAGTCTGATGTCTGTGATGGCTCAATTTTGCTAGGATATGGTGAAGTAACTTAGTTATGGTCAGGTTTATAAGGGAAGTAGCTTGAGTAAGGTTAACTAAATAAGGTCCACCCAGTGGACCTACATTCCATCCAGAGAGTGAGAATTAGGGAAAGAGGTCATCTGTGGCTTTAAGCATGCTGAAATTTCAAAGTCAAAGGTTCCTGTTCTTCATATCCTGGCACTGGCATTTACAAATCATGTAATATTTGGACAAGTTACTTCAACCCTTCTGACTTTCAGTTTTCTTATCTATACAATAGGGACAATAGCTCCTTCATTTCAGATTATCATGGGAATAAAATGAGTTAATGCCTATAAAACCCTTAAAAAATGCCCACTGTGGAGCAGACAATGAAGAAACAGTGTGCTATTTTACACAGCCAAGAAAACCATCAACAAAATGAAAAGGCAACCTACCGAATGGAGATCTTTGCAAATGGCATATCCTGTGGGGGTTAATGTCCAAAATATATAAAGAACTTATACAACTCAAAACACAAAACAAGGGGCGCCTGGGTGGCTCAGTGGGTTCAAGCCTCTGCCTTTGGCTCAGGTCATGATCTCAGAGTCCTGGGATCAAGCCCCGCATCGGGCTCTCTGCTCAGCAGGGAGCCTGCTTCCTCCTCTCTCTCTGCCTGCTTCTCTGTGATCTCTGTCTGTCAAATAAATAAATAAAATCTTAAAAAACACACACACAAAACAAAAAAATCCAACTAAAAGTGGGAGAAGCCATGAATAGACAATTCTCCAAGGAAGACATACAAATGGCCAGCAGACACATGAGAAGATGTTCAACATCATTAATTATCAAGGAAATACAAATCAAAACCATAGTGGTGCAAAAACTATGAATTCTGTTACGCTGAAAAGAAATTTAAAAAAAATAAATAAAATTTTCTTTAAAAAAAAAACCATAGTGAGATACCACTTTATACCCATCAGAATGGCTAGAATGAAGAGGAGGAGAAATAATCAGTGTTGGCAAGGGTGTGGTGAAAAAAGAACCCTTGTGTACTGTTTTTAGGAATGTACATAGGTATAATCACTGTGGAAAATAGTATGGGGTTTCCCAAAAAATAAAAAATAGGAAACCCATATGATCTGGTAATTCTACTACTGGAATATTACTCAGCCATAAAAAAGGATGCACTATCTTGCCATTGCAACAATATTGAAGGACCTAGAGGATATTAATGCTAAGTGAAGTCAGACAGAAATACAAATACCATATGATTTAACTTATATGTGTAATTTAAGAAACAAAAAGCAGAAACAGACCCATAAATACAGAGAACAAATTGATGGTAGCCATAGGGGAGGGCAGAGGGGGATGTGTATACTGAGTGAAGGGGATTAGGAGGTACAGTCTTCCAGTTAGAGAATGAGTAAATCACATGGATGAGCATAAGATACAGCACAGAGAGTATAGTCAATGCTATTGTAATGGCATTGCATGGTGACAGATAGTAGCTACACTTGGGAGCACAGCATAAGTATTGAGTTGTCAAATTGCTACATTGTACACTTGAAACTAATGTGATACTGTATTTTCATTAAAAAATAAGAAATACATTTTGAAAAATATTTTCAAAAGATTATTAAAAAAACTGAAAAAGATAGTCCTAAAATTTGGTAACTGCTATAAATTTTAAATTCTGTTTCTTCAATGTATCTGCTTTTATTTATTTATATAAGAAAGTGTATATAAACAGCCTTTATAATGTGTGCTCCTGGTATGTATTAAGTCCAAATAAATGAGGATTTTATAAAGCAAACAAAAACAAAAACAAAAAAAAATAGTATTCTGTTCATCCCCAGAGAAATATGTTTATTGGCTAAATAATCTAGTTTCTCCAAAGACGACATGCACATCACAGTAGGTTGTTAGAATAGTTGATCATTACCATGGTCTGCCATGGGTTAGAGATCAAGGTCAAGTTGCCATCCTGGGGCTGCGAAACAAAACTCAGACAGCAGAAATAGTGGCCGAGAGTGTGTCACAAAGGATTAGGATGAATGTAGTCCTGTGAACCTGAGGACCAATAAAACAGAGCAAGAGATGAAGGTAAGTAGGAAGGACCAGATGATTGTCCTAAAGGTTTGAGAGAGTTGATCATCCCTAAAAGCTACACCTGTGGTCACCCTGACCACAAGGCAAATGACCCACGCTGCCTTTGAGTGACAAAGAGAAACAAGTTATCACAACAAAAATAAATCCAGTCTGGAAACCAGGTATGAAGGACATTTTTTTTTCTTTCATGTTTTTAGCATCTTTTGTTTTGTTTTGGTTTGGGTTTTTTTGTTTGTTTAATTTTTTTATTTTTTATAAACATATAATGTATTTTTATCCCCAGGGGTACATGTCTGTGAATCGCCAGGTTTACACACTTCACAACACTAACCATAGCACATACCCTCCCCAATGTGAAGGACATTTTTTTTAAGGATACTTTTTGAACTAGGTTGTCCCACAGAAAGTCATGCTAAAGGAGGAAGGACTCTTGAGTTGTCACATTGCTTTTCAGTATCTCTAAATAAAAACAAACATCATCTCACACCCCCAGGCTAAATAAGGGATCTTTGCAGCCTATTAACAGTCAGAAAGGAAATTATCGTGAATTAGTACAAATATTAGATATTACCTAGGGGAAGAATTTGAGTAGTGCTTTGAAAATAATCTTGTCCTTCAGGATTTTAGCAAAGAAAAAAAAATCACATACTTAAGCTTCTAATTAATCTTTCCTACTCTGAATAAGTTACCTCAGGAGAAATGCTTGAAAAGCATGAATAAACAGGTTCACAGGCTAGCTGAGCCATGACAATGACCTTTTTGGAAGAGGAACTCTTATTCAAGTTTTGATCTATAGAGCCTCTGGAAGGTTTTCTAAAGAAAGAAATTTGAAGGGAAGACTAGAAAACAAAATGGTACCAAAATGCATCTCAGTAGATAAAAAACAGTTGTAAAGATAGAAGCAAGTGGGGTATGGGTAATAAACACATAAAAAGATGCTTAACATCAATGATCATGGGGGAAACGCAAATCAAAACTACCATGACATACCACCTCACACTGATTAGGAAAGCTACCATTATCAATAATAATAATAATAATAATAATAGAAAACAGCAAGTTTTGGAAAGGTTGTGGAGAAACTGGAATCTTTGTGCCCTCTTGGTAGAAATAAATGGTACCGATGCTGCAGAAACCAGTATGATGATTCCTCAGAAAATTAAAATCAAAAGTTCCGTATGATCTAGCAGTTTCACTCCTGGGTCTAAAACCAAAAGAACTGATACTAAGGTTTTAAAGTGCTATTTGTATGTGCCATGTTCACAGCAACATTATCCACAGTAAATCTTGGAAGGCATTTGTTTTCTTCCCCTCTGTATGTCCCACTACTAATACAGTGCCCTGTGCATAGTAGGTGGTCACTAAATACTTCTTGAATGAACAAAAAAAATGAATGAATGACACCTGATAGCCAGCATAACTGTAGCCAAAAGTTTCATTTTGCTATTAACTAGAAATTCTGAAAAGAATTTTGTAAGAAATGTTTTATGTTTTTCATTAAAAAGAGATTTTTGGCACCATTGGAGTTACTATTCTATCTGACTTTAAGATAACTGTCTTTGACTAAAGGACCACCACACTGAGTCCCAAGGCCCAATCTGGCCTGACTCACCCTGCTTCATGCTGTGTGTCCCTGAATAATCCTTGTCCTCCATTTTCTCATCATTCAATCAGAAGAAGGAAATATCTCTTCCTGATTCCCAGATTCTTCGTGAGATTCAAATGAGATAATGCACAAGAAATCCCTTTGGAAGCTGTAAAGCACCGTATAAGCACAAGGAGATCTTGTCTTTATACTCCTCATGCTCTGGAACTTTGAGAAGGTCAATGTTGAGGTTGCTTCTTACCAGGGGTTTATTCATTCCCAGCTGAGGGCTTGTTAGGACCCTGGCTGAAGTGGCAATTCAGCCCAAGCCACATCCATTTGCAGGTGAGCGCTGCCCCCTGGTGGAAATAAAAGGAGGGACAATTGCGGTAAACTGTGGGATCACCGGGGAAGATGCTAATGGGGGAAACAAGTCATTTCAACTTAAGTTTAAAAAAAAAAAAAAAAAAAAAGCTTGTTTCCCTTTTTTGTCCCAAAATGTTCTTTGGAATTTCTTTTACATATGCAGGATGGATACACACTCCACCAATAACTTACCTAATTAATATTTACAATGAATCAGGCACTGAAGAGATTTATAATTCTTCATGCATTTTAACATTCTAAATTGTTAATATTTCAATTTCAATAATTCAGTTACTTAAGAGAATAATTTCGCAATCAAGATAACATGTTAAGACTATGAGGGCAATATATAAAATAGGTATGTGTATGGGCATGGATCATTTAGAGAAATTATTTGTATCTAAAACACACCCATGGTGCCAGAATCTCTAGGCTATCTAGAACATATGCTGTTCCCACCTGGGATGTTCCTGGTGACTCTGGACAAATCTTAACATTTATGGGTCTCAGCGGTCTCATATGACAAAGGGGCTGAATTAGGTAATGCCTAAGGCCCTTTGCTGCTCTAAAAAAAATCCCACAACTTGGCCCAGAAAATGTATTTAAAGGCCAGCCCGATGACAGCCACAACGCCAGCTGCCCAGGCTTCAGAATGCTTACGGGAGCCCAGTTCCAGGAGACCCCCTGACTGTCCTGGAAGCAAAACAATTTTATACTTGTCTTCTCCATAAAACCTAGAACCAGTCAAGCCCAACCAAAGCCCTCCTATCCCTCTTTTCCCCATCCTCTCCACCTTCTTCACCCCCACCTTCCTGGCCACTACTTCACGAGGAGCCTTCTCAGGTCACTCCTGGCTCATCTCTCCTGTCTTCTCAGCCGGATGCCCGCCCCTCGCCTTCCACACACACACCCAGTCATTCCAAACTCTTTGACACAGACGGCTAAACATGACCCAGCTTCTGCCTGATCCTGACCATACATTTCTTAAAGACTGGACCCAGATCTTTTTCATCTTTGCATTTATTTACCATCATGCCTTCATTTTTGCATTTAGTTTTGAACACCAGACATAGTAGCCATATGTGTTCAATAAAGGAATCAGTCAATACTTATGTTATTGTTCAAGGTAATACATAGATGTCATAATCATGGTAAGACCAGAGAAGTTACCAGGATCGTATTTTTTAAATAACACAATTTTTTTCTTTTGCTATGGTGGGATAAAATATGGGCTTCTCTAGTTACTATTTCTTTATATACCTCTCTTAATAAAGACCCTGCTGGAGCTAGGGGATGGTCCCCTATTGCAATCTTACTTAACTTTTAAAACTTTATAATATCTGGTGCCAGATAATGATGGTATATTCCTATGGTCTAGATGAAAGTAAAGGATTACTCACCCAAAATTAGAAGTTAAAATAATGAACTTAATATAGAATGAACCCTGTTATATTTAAGATAACAAATATCCTGAAGCAACAGCCAAGGATGTTAGACATCAATTTTTAAAAAAAAAACTAATTATACATAATTTCATGCTAATCAGAATGATGCCATTTTTCTTTTGGCATGCATAACTCAAATAGAAACACCCCAATAATTGTGTATAAAAGCCCAAAGAAACCATCAGCTCATGATATTCTGTTCTCCTTTGAACTTCCAGCTGTCTTGTTACAGACAAGTTGAACACTGCTCATTCTATCATGTCTCTCCGATTTTCTAGTGGGTCCAGGCATATTCGCTTATGGTCTGGAACTGGATCTATCAGACCATCCAGTGGAGGCTCGGGCTCTGTGGGCAGCAATGCGTGTGGCAGCTCTGTTGCTGGAAGTGGATTTTCCTGTGCCTTGGGAGGGGGCCTGGGCAGTGTTCCTGGGTGGAACCATGCTAGTGGTGTCCTTGGAAACGCTGCTTGTTCTGGCTTTGCTGGAAGTGAAGGGGGACTTCTGTCTGGAAACGAGAAGGTGACCATGCAGAATCTTAATGACCGCTTGGCATCCTACCTGGATAACGTGCGAGCTCTGGAGGAGGCAAATGCTGAACTAGAGAGGAAAATCAAGGGTTGGTATGATAAATATGGACCAGGATCTTGCCGTGGACTTGATCATGACTATAGCAGATACCACCTAATCATCGAGGATCTTAAGAATAAGGTGAGAAATCACAAATCTGAAAATACTGAAAACACTGAAAGTATTTAAAACTAAGAACTACCTAGCAAAAGATACAGAACATAAACAACATAAACAGGAAATGCTTCATAACTGTTATCTGTCATTTATGTTCCTATTTATTATTTTCACAAATCATTCTTCCTTTTAGTCAAAAATAGGCACTTTAATGCATGAATTTTGAGCAGCTTGAATGTTACTAGTTTTGAAATATATTCATTGATAAGAAAGAGTAGGTGAGAAATAACCACATTTGTAATTTTTAAAAATGAAAATTTTAAATATTTTGGTTGTCACTTAAGGAAATAAGATTTTTTTTAAAGATTTTATTTATTTGACACACAGAGAGAGATCACAAGTAGGACAGAGGCAGGCGGGGGGCGGGGGGAAGCAGGTTCCCTGCTGAGCAGAGAACCCGATGTGGGGCTCGATCCCAGGACCCTGAGATCATGACCTGAGCTGAAGGCAGCGGCTTAACCCACTGAGCCACCCAGGCGCCCAGGGAAATAAGAATTTTTATGCAAAAGTGAATCGTGTCACATGTTTCATTTCCTGAGATAAATTCTAAGAACGGGCTTATTTGTTGTGTCCTCCCTTTTGGTTTCTTCTAGATTATCTCTTCCACTACTGCTAACGCTAATGTAATTCTGCATATTGACAATGCCAGACTGGCTGCTGATGACTTCCGACTAAAGTAAGTGATAGAAAACAATCACTGTCTAGAAAAACTTTCCTGTCAATTTTAGTATGCTAAATAAAATTTCAATTTCACCTCGAGTAGAATAAACCATAAAAGATTAAAGGAAGTAACACATGTTATGACAATGCCCTGTGACATAAGGCATGTTCTGATGATTGTAATCAGCTATACTCACAATTTATATATATTTATTAACATCCTTGGGACAAAATATCACTTTATTTCTACGCCTGCCTGGAAGAGTGCCAAGCACTAAGATAAAATTCTAAAATGGCATATTTTTATTTAATGGGGATCTGCTATCAGAATTTGTGTCACTAAATAACGGTCAATTTCCTTGCAGAGCACTGGGTAAAGGAGTGGAGGAAGGCGTTCCTTGTATGCTTTTGTAACTTTAGGAGTCCCGATTCATTTTCTAATGCACCGCTTAAAGCGACTGAGGTTTTACTTCTCCCCCCATCTTGAGGTTGTCTAACTTGGGCTGAAATTCACTTAATGCCCCTCCAAGGTTCGAAAACGAGCTCGCCCTTCACCAAAACACGGAGGCTGACATCAACGGGCTGCGGCGAGTCCTGGACGAACTCACGCTCTGCAGAACTGACCAGGAGCTGCAGTACGAGTCCCTGAGCGAAGAGATGAGGTACCTCAAGAAGAACCATGAAGAGGTAGGAGAAGCCGAACCACTAATCAAATCGCGATTCTGTACATTTTTAATACTTGGGGGGGGAGGGGTGTCATTAACTTACAATAGTATTTCGTGCTCGTTATAATAATTTAAACAATGCCAAGGCATACAAAGAAAGAATTTTCTCTCTCCCGCTCTCCGCCCTTCTAACCTCATCCCCCAAGGTTATAAGTATTAACCATTTGATCGGCACCCTTCCATTTTTTAGGCCGATAGAACAATCTAATGTTTTTAAAATGGTGCATTGTGGGGCGCCTGGGTGGCTCAGTGGGTTAAAGCCTCTGCTTTCGGCTCAGGTCATGATCCCAGGGTCCTGGGATCGGGCGCCGCATCAGGCTCTCTGCTCAATGGGGAGAGCCTGCTTCCTCCTCTCTCTCTGCCTGCCTCTCTGCCTACTTGTGATCTGTCAAATAAATAAATAAAATCTTTAAAAATAAATAAATAAATATGGTGCGTTGCTTTGGCATTGATACACCCGTCCTTGTTTGCACTGGATTATTTCTATCATTCGTGAAAGGCCATCCTGCCGTCCACCTTCCCACAAAAGACCTGGCCAGGAAGAGATGTCACTGTTTTCTCCACTTAATGAGCCGGGCTTTACTCGAATGTGGAACCCTGCACAGTAATAAACCCCTTACTTGACAACGTTATACCACGCAGCTTCAAACCCCTTAGAGGGGGGAAAAATGACTATCCCCCAAATAGTCTCCAAAACAAGGGATGAAACTGTTCAGGAAACACCGCGTGACCCCGTGAAAAGCCTAAAAGGAGAGAATTATGGGGGAGGGAAAGGCCAGGAAACATGAAAAGAGAAAGAAAGGGAGGGAAGAAGGGTCACAGGGCCGAGGGCTGGAAAGGCAGGAGCGCGGAACAGCCGTGCGTGCCCTGACCACAAACTGCGCCTCGAGTCCCGCTCACGTTTCCCTGCAGGAAATGAAGGCGCTGCAGTGCGCGGCCGGCGGGAACGTGAACGTGGAGATGAACGCGGCGCCCGGGGTGGACCTCACGGTCCTGCTGAACAACATGCGGGCCGAGTACGAAGCCCTGGCCGAGCAGAACCGCAGGGACGCGGAGGCCTGGTTCAACGAGAAGGTGAGGCGCGCGCCCAGCCCCGGCTCCCCCCAGCCCGCCGGCTGGGGTGCAGGCCCGCTCACCCCTCCGCACCCCGCCTTGCAGAGCGCCACCCTGCAGCAGCAGATCTCCGACCACGCGGGCGCGGCCACCTCGGCCAGGAGCGAGCTGACCGACATGAAGCGCAGCTGGCAGACCCTGGAGATCGAGCTGCAGTCCCTCCTGGCCATGGTAGGGGAGAGCGCGGGTCAGCCTGCATTTTGTGACTCTCACGAAAACCCTCTTTTTCCCTGTTAGTGCTTCACTTCCAAATACTTAGAGCAGAAGAGAGCAAGGCAGACAGACACCGAGACCCTCAGAAAGAGAGACGGACAGAGAGAGTGCCTTTTTTCCTGAGGTCACTGAGGATTTCCTTCCAGGCCTCTGCTCAGTGTCCCTTTCATGAAAACGAAGGGACGTTTTCACACAGTCCCTTTTTCAGCCTGCAGAACAAGCAGCAGGGGTATTACCCCCGCCCCCCCGAAAATTGTCAGGCGACCGTCAGGCAGCCACACAAGGCAGACCTAGGGTCACCAGCATCTCCTAGGATTGATGAAGGCCAATCCATGCCACATGGTCCTTTCCATCAGACAGAGGGAAGGAGGACACCTATCTGAATCCCTATGAGTTCCTGTCAGCCCCTTCATTCCCACCCACCTCACAGAGCTGGGCACCCAGCCAGCTTGGCAACTACTGCCAACTATTTCAGATAGTTACCATGGAGACAATCCAGGACTAAAAATGGCTTCCCTTCTGGGGTATGAGCTAGCAGCACCCAAAAAGCTTGATTTTGAGAATTACTGCAAATACCCGTGGCCCAGCGGTTCCCATCCCCATCAGGGGTTTCTTGCTCCCTGAGGACACGAAGTTATGACCCAAAGAAAAGAGCCATTATGATACAAGTAAATGCAGCAAGCAGAGAAGGTAAGGAGGACTCAAAACTACATGAAGACCATTTTGATTCAGTCACCCTAAAAAGATACAGTGCTCTCTCTCTTTTTTTTTTAATTTCTTTTCAGCGTAACAGAATTCATAGTTTTGCACCACACCCAGTGCTCCATGCAATGCGTGCCCTCCATAATACCCACCACCAGGCTCCCCCAACCTCCCACCCCCCGCCACTTCAAAACCCTCAGGTTGTTTTTCAGAGTCCATAGTCTCTCATGGTTCATCTCCCCCCCAATTTCCCTCAACTCCCATATAATGTTTAGATTAGAGATTGTTTTGACCACTGACTAACCCCCAGCTTAACAAGGGTGCCCCTCTCATCCTGACCCTGGTCACCACTGCTGGCTGGTAACCCAAGCCTTCCCCTGCCTCTCTGGGCTCCTGGAGCCCTACCTCTCTCCCTGCTTCCCTGCAACTAGAACCCCAAGGACCCTTGCCTGCTACTGTATTCCTGAGCACAGATCTGCCCTTGCGTTTCTGAGCTATGCCAAAGGAAATAAATTCCTGAGTTCCCAGATCAAAATGGAAGCATATTCACATGGGAGATGATGTTAGAAAGTAGTTCATTCTGTGCAGCTGGGAGTACCGTAGTTCGGGCTCAGGAGATGAGCCACACAAAAAGCCCATGTTAGACAACATAACTAAATTCTAGAAAACTGGTGGCATAGAACCCAACTGCCATGCTTGAGATTCTTTTGTCATAGATGGATTCTAACCAGAATCTTCTCTGGTTTAGGACACAAATCACGTGTAATATAAACTTTTCCTGTGCTTCCCGTAGTATGCAGACTTGCAAGTTCATCCTGTCCTCCTTCCTTATCTACAAGCTAACCTTTACAGTGAAAGGCTATAGAGATAGGAATGCTGTGCCGTCGGATGAAGAAGAGTATTCGCAGACTTAAAAAGGAATACCAGGGGCATCTGGGTGGCTCAGTCAGTTAAGCATCCAACTCTTGATTTCAGCTCAGGTCATGATTTCAGGGTTGAGACTGAGTCCCTCATCAGGCTCTGTGCTCAGCAGGGAGCCTGCTTGAGAGTCTCTCTCTCTCCTGCTCCCTTTACCCCTCCACCCTTTAAAAAAAAAAAAAAGGAATAAAATGAATACCATATGAGGATACATCATCAGGAAAATTAAAGTTTTGAACAGAAGAGCACACACCTCACTGATGTCTTTCCACTTGGGGCCTCCTCCTCCCCATGACTGTCCTGTTCACCTTCCATTCCTTTGCCCCAGAGAGCCCAGCACCACCCATGTAATGCACCAATTGGCCCATTTATTAAGTCAGTGGTTCTTAGCCCCATCAAACACCATGTCTGCCTGTTATGATGAATATTTTATAACTCCCTCTTTATCCTAGGATGAAGTCAATTACTAAATACAATGTATTTAGTAATACATTGTATTTAGTATTTAGCCCCTTCATTCCCACCCACCTCACAGAGCTGGGCACCCAGCCCCAAATACATACATTAGGTGGGTACTAAATACAATGTATTTAGTAATACAAAAAATTTTAAAAACCACTATAATGCCCTAAGTGCAATAAAAAGGAAAACTAAAAGTATTTTTAAGTAAAAAGTACTTAATATGTAAACACTTGGGCGCAACTACCCCAGAACATGTAATGAGAGAGACCGAGGTTTACCCTTCCCTTGATAAATAAATTTTTATTTTAAATAAGGTAAGATCAGGAGTGGCTCCACACAAGAACAGGAAACTGAAAGAGTGTGAATGGGGGTGGACACTCGATAATTACTAATATCAGGAGAAGTAATAACCACCCAGAAGTATTCATCTATAATAAGGGGAGAGGAAAATTACTTTAATTGAAGCAGACATCACATGATGAGACAGATGACAGGCTGTGCAAGGGGAAATGAGGAGGTATAATATTCGTAAGAGTAGTATGAAAATAATGGCCTGTACTGTGCTGTGAAATACATCTCTTGTGTTGAAAGCCCACCCCTGTTAAGGCATTCATTCTATCTCAAGTACTTCATAAAAGACCTTTGAAGAACAACACGCAAATCCGGGACAGAGCAGAAAAACGAACGGCAGCACGCAAGGCCTTGGAGCAGTGGTCGGGTAGGTCTCTGGAGACAGGAGCAGAATAAGATTGAAAAACAAAAACCAACCCAAAAATAAATACATAACTTCAGTATATAAAATTTCCAATATGATTTCTTATTGCACTATCCCCCAAAGAGAGTTTTAACATGTAGGTTGATCATGATAGGAAATATTACCTAAATACCATGAAGTCCGTTGGAAGAGTCAAAAGTCTCATGGGAAAGGGTCATTTATGCCATATCAGGTCCTCCAACATGCCAGGCCTCCTCCCAGGGAAATGCCTGCGCCTTCCCCTTCCTCTGCACCTCCCGTATGGTTGTGATGAGCCCCACAGATTTCCAAACTCACCTAGGAAACAGGGCTGCTGTTTGCCGAGAAGCTCTGGTCTGCGTTGTCCTCAAAGTGGCTTCATCCTTTCTGTGACATCCCCTGTCCTCAGAAACACTCCCTGGAGTGCTCCCTGACCGAGACCGAAGGCAACTACTGTGCGCAGCTCGCCCAGATCCAGGCTCAGATCGGGGCCCTGGAGGAGAAGCTGCACCAGGTCAGAACCGAGACGGAGGGCCAGAAGCTGGAGTATGAGCAGCTCCTCGACATCAAGGTGCACCTGGAAAAGGAGATCGAGACCTACTGCCGCCTGATTGATGGAGATGGGAAGTGAGTAACACCATTTGAAAATCCAGTATTTTACTGAATAGGTTGTTACCTATTTTAAACCACAACCATGAACCGTCTCTCCATGTTCCATGCCTCCAAGCCTTTTGTTCTAAATTCCCACTCCAGAGACATGTGTCCTCCTCTTCCCTCTGCAGTCAGCCCTTCCATATTTTCTACATCACAGCCCCTTCTTCACCGGCCTCGGATGACCCCAGTCGTCCCCCCAGAAGACGCCATTCCGTATCCATGTTAATCATTGTAGGTTTCAAGATTACCCCCACCAGGCCTTACCCATCTTTCACTCTGCTCCTAATATAATTGCTGCTCTGAAATAAATACACTCTATAAACCCCCCGGACCTGTACGCTCCCCCAGGAGCATGAAACTCTTGACCCCAGGGTTGTGAGTTCGAAACCCACAGGGGTGTAGAGATTACTTAAATAAACAAAACACTTAAAAAAAAAAAGTAGGAGCCCCTGGGTAGCTCAGCCGGTTAAATGCCCAACTCTTGATTTTGGCTCAGGTCCTGATCTCAGGTTCGTGAGATTCACCCCCACATTTGACTCCCCACTGGACAAGAAGCCTGCTTAAGATTCTCTCTCTCCTGCTCCCTCTGCCCCTCTCCCACCTCTCTCTGTCTCTAAAAAAGTATTATTTTCATTTAAAAAGTATATATTCATACACGTGTGTATAGATTATATTATGTATGTATATGAATATGTTTATATATTCTCGTTAGGTTTTAAATCTTGGATTTAGAAAACAAAGTTATTTTATATTCTCTCTTTAGAAGACATTTAATTATTTCCTCCTCCTATACCCAAAAATTTTAATATTTTTCTTTACAGAAAACTAAGATCTGTTTTTGGCGTACAAAGTTCCCTTGAGTTCATGTCCATCATTGGACTCAATGAATATTTCTTAAGTGGTAATTTGAAATATTAAAGAATAAACTGGTTTGTTTTTATTTTGTTTTTGTTTTGCAGTTCATGCTCCAGATCAAAGGGCTCTGGGTCAGGAGCCTCAGGGAATTCACCTAAAGGTAATAAAATCTAGTTCTGTTTCTACTGCAAGTACTTTCCCATTAATGACAATCATATACCATGGCAATGGTAATGCTCTGTATTATTTTAAGTAATTTTAATTCAAATGCTCTGAACTTAAAGTATTATTTTAAGTGGATAAAATTATCCCAAACTATTATGATAAATCTGTACATGCTCTAACCAAAGTATACATAACATGTTATATCACAACCAGCACTGGAATTCTTCCTCATGTAATCTTTTAGCTGGAATATGTGTATTCACAGGTGTTTTGTTTCTAGAATTATCCAAAACCACACTGGTAAAGACGGTGGTTGAAGAGATAGATCAACGTGGTAAAGTTCTTTCATCAAGAGTTCACTCCATTGAAGAAAAGACATCTAAAATGACCAGTGGTAAAACAGAGCAAAAGGTTCCATTCTAGCTGCCATTGAGAAAAGAACAATCTGGGAAAAAGGATCCTGTACAACTTCATTATTCTAAATATCAAGGAGAAGAAAAACAAAACAAAACAAAAAATAAACATTTCTATACTTACCAATAAGTTACTTAGCTAAAATACCTGTTTTCTTAGTTAACTTTTATAGACTCTTAGGTGTTTGTTTTCAAATAAATAAAAAAGTGGATGTATATTCATTTCCATTTACCTATAACTAATAAACAATTATTTGAGATTTTTTTTTTTCTACATCTCATTCACGGGCATACAGGTATGGAATCTATTTTCCTTGCCTTTCAGTCTAGTTTTAAATAATAGTCAGTAGCACATGGCATTTAAAGATTTTATTTTATTTTATTTTATTTTTTATTTGACAGACAGGTCACAACTAGGCAGAGAGAAGGTGGGGGAAAGCAGGCTCCCTGCTGTGCAGAGAGCCCTATGCAGGGCTCCATCCCAGGGTCTTGGAATCGAGCCCTACATTGGGCTCTCTGCTCAGCAGGGAGCCTGCTTCCTCCTCCTCTCTCTCTCTCTGCCTGCTTCTCTGCCTACTTGTGATCTGTCTGTCAAATAAGTAAATAATAACAATAAAATCTTTTAAAAAATATATTCACTAGGCATAATCTTTAACTATCTCACCATTTTGCACGGGCAAATAATCTGGGGAAATAATCAGAAATTCTCCTGTGATTAAAAAATTCCATCACTAGGTGGCGCATTCCTGGTATTTTTACCAATGAGCTTATCAAATTCTTCCGGAGATCTGGATACTTCCCAGGATACTGTTCCCCATACGATCAGGATTAACTCTGGACTCTGAAAAACAACCTGAGGGTTTTGAAGGGGCGGGGGGTGGGAGGTTGGGGGAGCCAGGTGGTGGGTATTTTGGAGGGCACGCATTGCATGGAGCACTGGGTGTGGTGTAAAACTATGAACTCTGTTACGCTGAAAAGAAATAAAAAAATAAAATATTAAAAAACAAAAAAAAAAAAAAAAAAAGGATTAACTCTGGAAAGATCCAAGCAATGACTTTTTATCCTAGAGCAAACTTTCTGTTGAGCCCCAGATAGCAACTAGTTCAGGCTTAGCAAGCCATAACGTCTCCATTTCAACTCCTTGGCTAAGACATTTATCGCAGAAAACAGCCATAGACAATAGGTAAATGAATGAGCATGACCATGTCCCAATAAAACTTTATTTATGGACACTGAAACTCGAACTGCAACTAAGTTTGATGTATTATGAACTATTATTCTGATTTTTTTCCCCAACCATTTATAAATGTAAAAACCATTCTTAGCTCATGAGCTGTACAAAAACAGGTAACAGACCAGATTCTGCCTACCAACACCTGGTCTAGAATTTAAAATCTCATGAGGTTGATGATCACAGTTATTGTGTCTTTCTCTGTTTCTGGATCAAAATGTAGGGTAAGGAGTCCTAACAAATGTTAAAGTACCTAAAAGGAGAGCAGCTCTCCTATTTCTGTAATAGGCCTATTTCTGGCCTGATTCTAATGAGAAGCTCCAGAGAAGGTGGGACTTCTACCCAATAATGCAACAGCCACACGGGAGTTAAAGCGGTGACAAAGGATGGGATGTTTACAAAATCTTGAGTCAAAAGGCATCAGATGAAGCAAATACTAAAAACTCATGGGAAAATAATCTCCCAAATATGCAGTGTACAGGGCAGCTGTGAAATTCACTGGCTAAGTGCAGGATGAAATGTGGAGTCCAGTCCCTCGTTAAAAAATCAGGGGGGAAAAGTATCATTAAAGGCACTAAAATATAAAGTTTTTTCCTTTCTTTTGCAGTCATGCACTCTACTTGTCATGATTTTTTTAATTTGCCATTTAATGTCATTCTAAGTAAATTAAAATTAATATGTACACTTATTGGCATAAATTTTGCCATTCTTTTTTATATTGGGAAATACCCATTTAAAATTCAAATATAAGAACATTTAACTTGTATACAGAATCACCAAAATAACACAAGCCATATTTTGTAGCTGATATATGTGAAGGGAACGAAAAATTCTTCTTTGACCCTTCAAAGTCTTCCACCTAGACTAAGAATTAATCTACATGTGTCAGATTAACAGGAGGAAAAAACAAAGTCTTATCACATGTGCACAGAGACCCAAAGACATGACCCAGGCAGGCAGTTTTTATACTTTTTAGACAAAGAGAAAATTAAATCTGTAAGCAATTGACAGGAGAAAGAAAACATGGCTTTGGGAGCTTCAATTAGTAAGGAATTCTAAACAGAATTCGGGCTGTGGTAGTAAATCACTAAAAAGTAACAAGAGTTTTTTATACAACCTTCTTGGCTCTAAATTTTCCATCTTCGGTAATAAGGACATCTCTTTACCTCTTAGTGTAGAGTATGTTTTATATGGGAGATTTATTTCCTGCTTTCAGGGGGACAGAGGAGTGTGAATGTCCTTCTTTTTTTTTTTTAAGATTTTATTTATTTATTTGACAGACAGGGATCACAAGTAGGCAGAGAAGCAGGCAGAGAGAGAGAGGAAGGGAAGCAGGCTCCCGCCGAGCAGAGAGCCCGATATGGGGCTCGATCCCAGGACCCCGAGATCATGACCTGAGCCGAAGGCAGAGGCTTTAACCGACTGAGCCACCCAGGCGCCCCATGAATGTCCTTCTTATACATGCTATCCCTTAAGTAGCTTTTATTAAAAATAGTCAATATGCCAGGGGCACCTGGGTGGCTGCCTTCAGCTCAGGTCATGATCCCAGAGTCCTAGGATTGAGTCCCTCTGACCCTCCCCCATCTTGTGGTCTCTCTATCTCTCTCACTCACTTTTTCTCAAATAAATTAAATCCTAAAAAAAAACACTAAAATAAAATAGTCAATATGCCAAAGTGGCATGTTTTGAGGCACCCTGCCTTTGGTTGGCCCCTACACAAACATCTGTATTTTGTTCTTTTACCAAAACAGTGGAAACACTGCACCAAACCAACTCAACAGGTTTTCTTTCACTCCTTTATCTGCTCACATTCTGCCAACACTATCCACCATTGGCATACTGATGATAAAAAAAGACAGGAAAAGATGGTGTGGGTTGCCCTATTCTTCTACATCACTGTTTTCAGCCTAAGTGTTTGGCTCATATAGGAATGTAAGAGTATGTGATAAGGTTCCTTGGTAGTTCCTGTTCCTTAGAACACCACTGCCTTCTTTCTGCATCTGAAACAAATCCATTTGAGTGGAAAAACTCTCAGGGTTGTCGGAAACCCTACTTACTCAGTCACAGACATACTTAACCTTAAACTTGCTTTCAGTTTCAGCAAACGCCGCAGGATGGATGCATCAGAAGGCTGTGCACCTCGGCATTGCATATGCTACAGGCTGCTGAGGCAGGAAGGAAAAACTGCAGACCAATATTATTAAGAATACCAAGATGGCAACAGAGGAGCATTAAACCAAGTGTGGGGTCCTTCTGAACAGGAGACCTCGTGTCGTGCACGGGTTTCACGCTGATGAAGCCAGCCCTGCTGATCAGGTATGCTCAGAACACATTGACTTCAAAAACACTGTCTTCTTGGTGATCGGTTTTTCATAGTGTGATACTGTGATTTATAATAAGAAATATATTTTTGTCCCATTCCTGGCACAGAGCTCCTAAAACCCTTGCAACTTCCAAGATGTCCAGAGCTAGCAAGGTTCGTTTGTGATGTTAATGAGGTGACTTTTGGAAAGCCTATAAGGAAACTAAAGATGGAGGGGTGGCTGTCAGTTGAGCCAACCTTGTTTGTTAGAAGGTTAGAACTTTCAGTCCCACCCCCAACCCCACCTCCTGGGAGGCGAGGGGGTGTGGAGTTTGAGTTCAATCAGTAAAGGCCAATGATTTCATCAACCAGACCAATGTAACGAAGCTTCCATAAAAACCCAAGAGGACAGGGTTTGCTGGGCTTCCAAATTGATGAACATGTGGAGATTTGGGGACGATGGTACACCTGGAGAGGGCACAGAAGCTCCACACACTTTCCCCATACCATGTCCCATGCATCTCTTTCATATGACTGCTCCTTTGATAATAAACCAGTGATCTAGTGAAGAAAATGTCTCTCTGAGTTCTGTGAACCACTCTAGCAAATTAATCAAACCAAGGAGGGTGTAAGGACCTATTTAGCTAGAGGCTTCCATCAAGGTTAAAACAATAACATTGTTTAA